>CAUYQV010191767.1:0-14812 GCA_963574575.1 Galagoides demidoff | reverse complement strand
GGGCCCGCCAAACAACAATGATGGCTGCAACCAAAAAATAGCCGGGCGTTGTGGCGGGCGCCTGTGGTCCCAGCTACTTGGGAGGCAGAGGCAGGAGACTTGCTTGAGCCCAGGAGTTGGAAGTTGCTATGAGCTGTGATGCCATGGCACTCTACCCAGGGGGACAGCTTGAGGCTCTGTCTCAAAAAAAAAAAAAAGAAACTGAAAAAATTTCAGAACAACATATCTTTATATCTGACAAATGAAAGTGAAGATAAGTGGGAGTTCGGGTGAAGAATGAATAATTGTCACAAATGAAGAGGCAGCAAATTTAGTCATCCTACCCAAAACTCCATGGACTTCTCAGAACAGAAAAAATGGGCAAGTGAGGTGAGGTCATAGGAGTGAAATAAGTGATGTGCACATTATTATTGTATCTTTTAGGCCTCTCCTCACAGCAGCCTATCAAGAATGTGGCCAGGAACTATGTAATGTCCAAATAAACGTAGGATTTAGTCTTTCTTCTCAGCGAACTTAAAATTTAAATCAGATGCCAACACAGATAGAGTTAAACTATAAAAAATCAAAACTTAATAGAAAATGAATTTTATTCATTTTTGATGGAACAAATTACTATGGAATTTCTGAAAAGTTGGAAAGGCCTCCTGCAGAAGACTGCGGTTGATCTAGTTCATAAAGTAAACTGAAGATTCAGATAAGTAAGGAAAAGATGTTAGAGAAGACCATAAAAAGCCAAGAATAAGCAAAGCCATTACTTTAGTGATGATTAAGCCTTGTCTTTAGCAGAAAGGAGTACTGCCTGATGAAATGTCACAGAGTAATTTGATAAATGTTTAGGAAGGAAGGAGTAGGTACCTCATGGAAGATACTAAAAAAGTGCAGATGTTTAAACTTGATCTGCTAGATGATAAGGAAATAATAAAGGAAATGCTATTTTTATGCAAAGACAATAAATATTAATGCAATTCCCAGCTGTTGCCTGACCCCTGTGCAAGATGCTATCTAGCTAAAATAATTTCCCCTGCTGTATAGTTTAAAAGGAAGGGGAATTCTCCAGAAGTTGTATTGTCTAGATTATCTAGCTATTACTAATATTATATTTTGATCTGGTATTCCAGGTGCATCAGATAGTATCATTTTGTTAATTCTTTATGCTTTGCTTTAAAGCTTATTTTTAGACATCAAAAAAGAGAAAAATAAAATATGAAATTTTTGCTTATGATGACTTTATTACTTGACTCTTTGAAGATTTTATTTCTTATACACCCTGATCCCTCCATCAAAATTTGTGAAAAGAGTAGATAAAATATATAAGAAGATACTTTTAAAATCTAAGAAAATAAGCATTTTCAGGTACTATAAATTAAATATAAAAGTAAAGCAATAATCAGGACATAAAGCCACAGACTTCCTGGGTTTCAGGTCTCAATGTAGCTTGGGAAGCCATAAGTTTACTTTGTCTAAATAAGAAAGATGGAATTGCATTATGTAAGGTGAAATACCAGCTATAGGCTCACCTCCTAAAACCAAGGCTAATGAGAATTTCTACTAACGGTAAAAGCTTATGTTAGTTAGTACAAAATAAAGCCCCAAATTATGGCTTATCTGAAATTAATAATCTGGGGAGTAGATGGGGAAAAGCTCAAATTAACCCTGGGATATAAAACATCCAAGTATACTAAGGAAATCCTTGAGATCTATATTTACCAAATCCCCAGTGTCTTCGCGCATTCAGGCTGCCATCACAAAATAACATAGCCAGGGAGTTTATAAATAGCATAAACTTATCTTTCAGTGTTCTGGGGGATAAGACATCCAACATAAAGGCAAATTCAGTGTCTGCTGAGGGCCTGAATTCTGAGTGATAGATTAGCCTTTCTCTCACCCTCACCTTACATGGCAAGTGGAATGAATGAGTTTCTGGGGTTTCTTTAATAAGGATATTATAATGATTTTAATCATGATGGTTCTACCCTTGCATTTTAAGGATCTTCCAAAGGCCCACCTCCTGATATCATCATTCTGAGTGTTAGGATTGTAATTTATAGATTGGAGATAAACATAAACATTCAGTATCACTTGTAGGATAGAAGCTTCTCAAGATGGTACTGTGAGAACCGACTCTAGACTGGGAGCCTCGTGGGTTAGGTAGAAGCTTTAAAACCAGGCTGCACGATGGAGCATGAGAAAGAGACAAAGAGAAAATGAATCCTTTCCCTCATTACTTCCATGTATCACTCAAGATGATCTGAAAAATTGAAATCTCTATAAGCACAAAAAAATCCAAATTACCTGATTTGATTAATTGAAATTATATGTCTGCATCAAAACATCACACATACCCTATAAATATATGAAACTATTATGTACCCCTAATATTAAGCATTTTAAAATTGTTAAAAGGAATAGAAAGTAGCAATTTATTCTAATTATATTTACTCATATGAAATAAGAGTAATATGATAATATGGAAAAGATAAATAATTATATTTAATATCATTACAGAGATAAGAATAACATTCAAAAATTTGTTTTTGCAAAAACTGTGCATAAATTGGATAATATCAGGTGATTGTGAAAGAATCCACAAAACATAAATAGTAAGAACAAAACTCAATGCAATATAAACTGTAGAACGTTTAGAGTTGTGATCCCTCATGTTAATTGAGAGACAAGTACTAGATGCTTTGGAAAGATACACATGTGCCAAGAGAGGAGAGTTGCAGCCTTCAAAATCTCATAAGATGTCACAATAGCGAAGTTTGTATAATTTAAGTAATCTTTGGAATGCTCGGATATTATTTAAAGTCAGTAATTCTAAACTTCAGTGTTCATTAGAATCATCTCCAGATTAATATAACTCATTATAATGGGACTCAAAAATATATATTTCTAATAAGTTAACAAGTAATATGAAACTATACATCTTCAGCTAAAAACAAGACAGTATTTTAAAAACAGCTTCTTGTAATCCACTGGGCACAACCTGAGGCTGACCACCTCACTATGTGACATCAAAAACAGGGTGTCATTACACCTAAAGAATCTTAATATCAGGTAGATATAATGGCAATTCATGAAGCAACAGAAAAAATACACTTGCAAGTGAGCCCTAGAAGGTTCCGAGAACATGATAAGTACATGAACAGGTAGATAGCTCAGGATGTTATGTTACCTACCTCTGCTTCACTTCTGCCTCTCCCTCAAATTTACACCTGGGACCTCCTGGAGAGCTCCCTAAGACGCCCTAAAAAAGGTAGATAGAAATACAGCTCTGATGAATTGGTTGTTATAAGATGAGTAAGTTATTAGAGGAGAATGGACCGCTTCCAAACGGTAATATTTTCATAAGGCTGCTCCTAAATATAGTGATAAGAAGAGATCCCCTCCCAGTGGGGCCACCTCCCTTCAGTACACTTGTTCATTTACTCAGGGAGATGGCAGTAGCCTTCAGTACAAATATATGCTGACTTTTAGACAAACATGAATAGTCTACCTGGTTGCTCCAGACATTTCAAGACAAAAATAGAAAAATTTAGAGTCAAAGAGTTTGGCAAATAGTCCAGTGCATAGACCTATGAGATTGATTGCAAAAGACACCCATCTTTGTGTCCCATATTAATGCTCACCAAAGAATAATGTTGGAGACTCTTAACGAGGTAGATAGAGTGATCTTTCTGGCAGAAGTTGACTAGTCTCTCTTTTCTTGACCTCCCCTGCTTGCACAATAGGTCCAAGAAAAGGTGGACGTGCTAGCACGGCTGTAAACTATGTATGGGCTCAAGAATTTATGTTCCCTTTCACCACCCATAAACCTGTCAGCAGAAGAGATCAACGCCGAATCTTTTATCTTAGTGCCATTCTTCAAAAAGACCTCTTGGTGTCAGGTTGAATATACTGGACCCTTTACACCTTGGAAGGGGCAGCAATTCATTCCTACTGGAATTGGCACTTACCTCGGATAGGAGTTTATCTTCCTTGCCAGCTGCGGTGCTTCTGCTAGCATTACCTTCTTAGGACAAAGAGAACTCTCGATTTATTGGCATAGCAATCTGTACTTCATTGCCTTATACCAAGGAATTAATTTCGTGGCAAAGATGCGTGACAATAAGCTCCTGGTCATAGAACTCACATCTTGTACAATGCATTGCATTGCATAACAAATTGCCTGATACAGACACCACTAAGAAACAGCTTAAATTTTTGAGCTTGAGATGAAAATCTGGTGCATATGACCTTATTTCCCAGTATTTGCATTGAGCCAGCAGTTTACACATGGAGATGAATCCTCAGTAGGGGGAATACTCAGGACTGGGAACTATGTGGTGGAGGAATTCGGACTGGCCTCTCTGACCATCACTCCCAGAGACCTGCTTGGAAAAAAAGGGGGCAAGAACAGTAAAATCCCTTTTGAAGAATAAATTTGAGAACACTTACTCTACCAGAAGTTAAGACAATGTACTATTGGTATAGACTAACAAAATTTTAAATGACAGATGTGGGTTTACAAAGCAATAAATAATGAACTCCTTTTGTAGTAGAGTTAGATGACTCTTTTTTTCTATGAAAAATATAAAATTGTATTCTTACCTAATATCAAACAACAGAAATTCATTTCAGGTTCATTGTAATTTAAATGCAAAAAGCAAAATATTAAAATTATAAATGAAAGTAGAAGAAAATAGGACCTCAGTGTAAGGAATGGCATCTTAAAAGAGGCATAAAGAGTACAAATGATGTATATAAAATTTTTTTTTTTTTTGAGATGGAGCCTCAAGCTATCCCCCGGGTAGAGTGCCATGGCATCACAGCTCATAGCAACCTCCAACACCTGGGCTCAAGCGAGTCTCCTGCCTCTGTCTCCCAAGTAGCTGGGACCACAGGCGCCCGCCACAATGCCCAGCCATTTTTGGGTTGCAGCCATCATTGTTGTTTGGCGGGCCCGGGCTGGGGATTCGAACCCGCCACCTTAGGTGTACGTGGCTGGCACCTGAGCCAACGTATATAAACTTGATAATAATTTAAACGTTGCCTAAATAGAGACATCATAAACAAAATGAAACACAGGTTATAATTTAAAAGGATAGGTTAGTGAATGCATATTGAAAAAATATATTGAATTATTTTTGTTAGAAACATCTCCAATGATAATAAATCCATAACAAAATGATGACCCAATGAGAAAAATAACAAGACAGCAATTCACATAGGTGAATGTTGCAATGAGCAGAGAACACAGGAAATCTGTTTAACATAGCTCATAACTCCAGAAATAGAAATTAAAGCACAATTGGATGCCATTCTCACCATTGAATGGGCAAGAACGTCAAAATATTTGACAAGAACTGGCAAAGATATAGAAAAATAAAATATGGAACTTTCTCATGCTTCTCTTGGAAGAGTAAAATACCAGTAGCATTTTGAGAGTAATTTGGCAGTATCTATAAAAGCTTAAGAGGCACTGTATCATTTATTATAGAAGGATGTTCAGGTATAAGTAATTGTAAACCAGATTACAGTGGTCAATCAAGAAAATCTGTTTATCTCAGACATTAAAATAAAAATTATTAGGGCAGGCATCCCAGGACTGAAGCAGTAGCTAAAATGGCCTCAGGGGAACAGACCTACTTTGTCACTCTGCTTTCCTTAATGTGTGGCGGTGACACTTCCAGGATCATCACAGTTCCAGACAAGAAAAGGGGTAGGTGTGATTCAGCATCGGCAGTTTATACCTATATTTCATTGGCCAGAACTACCTCAGAGCTTAGCCACATTTAGCTGAAAAAAGAGATTGGGAATCAGGGCGGTATGATTTTCAACCCCTAAATTTGAGATAGCCAGCAACTGTAAAGGACTTTGAGGAGTGATGAATGGGCTAGACTACCACATCCACTTCACAGGTGTACTTAACTACCATGTGAAAAAAAAAATATATATATATATGTATATCTCCTAGTGACCTGTTACTCATGTGTTCTGTGTTCAGTGGACAAAGTATGTATGCCTCACTGAGGAACCTTTTAGAAATAGGTAATCTCAGGATGTATCCCAGATCTACTGAAACAGTATATGCAGCTAATAGAAGTCTCAGATGGATCTACATGCAAATTAAAGTTTAAGATGTACTGTTCTAGAAAACGCTTCTCACATGTAACACCAGTGTATGTGTACTTTTTACAGGGTAAAATGGAAATAATCTAAATGCCCATTCATAAAAGAACGAGTAAATATTTATTCACACAATAGGACAATTTACAGGCCATTAAAATGAATAACTGGATTGACTCATATCAATCTGGACAAATATCAAAAGTATAACATTGATTTAAAAAGACATAATTCACATTTAAATAAGTATCATATAGCTTGTGTACATTTTTACAATGTACAAAACCATATCTCATAGGGATGTATATTACATACTTATTAAAATATTGAAAAACTACATGAAGGAAGTTGATCACTGCCTGGATATTGGTTAACTAGGCTTAAAAGGGAAAGAACATGTGATTGAAAAACAGTACAAAGCGGTTTCAACCTTATCTGTAATAGGTTGTTTTTTAAAATGTGAAGCAAATATGGTAGAATGTTAAAATGCTTGCATGTGTATATACACTGACGTCTGCAAAATTATTCTCTAAATATTTTATATGTTTAACTTATTTCATAAAATATTTTTAAAGATAAAATGGATGCAGCTTTTGTCTAAGGACAATAATGCGTAACTCTTTGCACACTAGCAATTTGTTCTTAAATGATTTAGAAATAGTTTGGTAAAATGAATGCATTATTTATGAAGATTAAGTAAGTCGGTGCTAGAGCAAATTTGTAACTGATTTTGACGATAGTGAGTCCAGGATATTTCAATGAATTTGCAGCTCTCTCTGGGTAATAATGGTGATGAAAGTCAAGAATACATCTAAATACATGCACACATACTTATTACAAGCAGGCTTCAAAACTGCTAAAGATAAATGTAAAAAATGCGGTAAAGTGGAAAATTATGTCTGTTTCTGAAACGAAGGAGAACATCCTTGGAAAGCGTGAGCCATTATCCCAGAATCCCTTGCTTTGACTTTGTCAGGGAAATTTATTATGTACTTGTTTTTTTATTGTATCTGTTTGAGAAATTTGCATCCTACCTCTTATCATGTTTACTTAATTTTCAGTACACAATTTTCTCTGTTTTTAACGTTTCATGTTAACACTAGGATTTTTGTATTATTTCATCTCATAGAAGGTGATTTGATTTCTTAACACATAATATTCTTAGGTAGAAATAAACTTGCTGATAAAGTGGTGCTCAGCTAGTTTCTTAGCTGTGCTTATTTCCAAGTTGATTAGCCATAAGATAAGAAAACTAACAGGGAGAAAATTTAAGTGACTTACCAGGAGGACACATCACAAAGAATGAAAGAGCCAGAGTTGGAACAATCTCATTTTCTTTCTACTCTCTTTTCCTAGAGTCTTTCTCCATAATACCCTGAAATTAAATCACAGAGGTTTGTATGTTACTATTAAGATATAAAATGTTTCTTCTGATATTAGTTTCAAGTGTTATTTATTATCTTCTCTTATAATTGAAGCCAAGTTAGTTGATTGCTGTAAGAAGCTGATCTGTAGCTACCTGGCCATCTTCAGCAGCACACACAAGTGCCTGAAGCTGGAGCACCCAGAGGCTAATTGTATAGAGAGAGCTGGCAAACATTTAAATTGGTGAACCAAGAAGGCAAAAAACAAAACAAAACAAAAAAAACCTAAATTCTCATTAGTTGCACAAAATATAGTTCTATATCTAGTAAGCACAAAAGGACCACTTAAAAACCAATAAAACTAATGAGTATTCAGTGAAATAGCAAAATACAAGGAAACATACCAAAATAATAGGTTTTCCAAATGCCAGCAATAAAAATTTAAGAACATAACCCCCTACACAAATACACATACACGATTTAGAGGGAAAAAAAAATCACTAAATATTCAGGAATAAATTTCACAAATTAAAGAAAGGTAGAACTGAACAAACAATAAAAAAAATTATTTACAAGAAAGGATACTGTATTTCTGAATATAAGGAATAAAGGATATGTATTTCTGAATATAAGGAATACATAAATACAGGTTTGGTGCCCGTAGCACAATGGTCAGGGCACTGGCTACATACACTGATACACTGAGGCTGGCGGGTTCAAACCCAGCCTGGGCCAGCTAAACAACAATGACAACTGCAACAAAAAATAGCCGGGTCTTGTGGTGGGTGCTGGGTACCTGTAGTCCCAGCTACTCGGGAGGTTGAGGCAAGAGAATCACTTAAGCCCAAGAGTTGAGGTTGCTATGAGGTATGATGCCATAGCACTCTACCAAGGGTGACATAGTGAGACTCTGTCTCAAATAAATAAATAAATAAATAAACATAATACATATATGCCATGCTAAAATAAGCAAGCAGTTTCAAAGTAATATCCTTCAAAATTATAATATGAAGTTGACATACATGTGCTGACATGAAACATGCTCCATATATACTGTTAGCTGGAAAAAAGCCACACATAGCATCATACCTGATCCTTTATTAATCTTAAACAGCTATAGCTGTAAATATACAGAATACATAGAAAATACATGCATTTTTCCCTTTCCTTGTATCTGCATTTATAGAGAAATCCACACCAAACTCTTAAGATTGCTCATTACTGAGAAACAGGTGGGAGAGACAGAGACCTTTTTGTCTGTCATATACTTCTGGGCAACTTAAACATTTTATATTTTGTTTTTGAAAAAAAGAAAATGAATAAATCAATAAAAAAGACAATGAAGATATGCCTTCTTGGGGGAACATAAAGGAATCATTTTTTGAGAACTCTGGTTTTCTTACAAAATTATTTCAAGAGTTCCAGAAACATCTAAATCATAGACACAAAGAATAAAATGCTGGTTACCAGGTGGTGGAGGGGAGTGGGGGATTACAAAGATATTGGTCAAAGCAAATATAATTTCAATTAGATAGGAGAAATAAGTTCCAGAGATCTATCATTTGTCGCAGTGACAATAGTTGATAATAACACATGTATTTTTGAAAATTGCTAAGATAGTAGATTTTACTTGTGCTCACCAAAAATTAAGAAAAAAGGATAAGTATATGAAGTAAGGCATATGTTTAATGAGTTTGATTTATCTGTTTCACAATGTATACATATATAAAAACACCACGCTGTTCACTATGAATATACATAATTTTTACTTGTCAATTAAAAAAAAAAAGGCAGTAGGTATGCTGCATCATGGTGCCAAGATATCAAAATAAAATCCTTGAAACTTGTGAATGTGTTGCCTTGCATGGAAAAAGCAACATTATAAATGTGAGTAATTTAAACGTTTTGAGAGAGGGAGATTATCCTTCATTACACAAGTGGCCCCCACATAATCACAGGTGTCATAGAACAAGGCAGAGGAGGATTTGATTACAGAGAAGCAGAGGAGAGGTAAAGACAGAAGCAGACGTTGAGTGACATGACCGTGAGGCAGAACCTGCCAGCTGCCCTTAAAAACTGGGAAATTCAGGGGTCAGGTGTTCTGGAGACTTCTGAAGGAAGCAACACTTTGATTTTCACCCTGTGAGGCTGCTTTTGAACTTCTGGCCTCTATAAGTCTAAGAGAATAAATTTGTGTTGTTTTAAGCCACTAACTACGTGATCATTTCCTACAGCAGCAATAAGAACATAAACACAGGCAGAAAGAGTGCGCTGAGATCAATCTGACACGTATCCCCGTAGCTAGGTCACCTGTGTGACAGAAAATCTATAGTTGGCTGGGATTGAGTAAGGTCAGCAGTGCAAAGCCAGAGGAGTAAGAATCACCACCATAAGGATAAAGTCAAAATTCAAATCACATGCGTAGAATTTAAATAGAAGCTGGGATAATACCGAGTCAAAAGGGAAAGACCGTGATGATTGTCAGATCAATCCAGCCAGCTGATTAACAAGCAGGCCTGGAGTCGTGTTATGTACAAGGCTCGGGATGGAAGTGTAATGAGAAATGGACTGCGCCTTCCCAGAATGTCCAATCAGGAAAAACAAACAAATCACTGAGTACATTTAGATAGATGTGTGGAATGATTGCTTATTTTGTAGACTGATCACTCTGGCATTATTGACAGAGGTTGGAATAAAAGGAGAAGAAAAGCAGAAACCTAAGCCCCAAGTCTGAGTCACAGGTAAACCTAGATGAGAAGTGAAAAAGAGGTGAAGAGCACTTGTAGACATCATGGGCCAAGGGCGGGGACTGTGCCCACAGATCTCTGAAGTCACACAGCTTCTCCAGGGATGAATAGGGCTTTGCCCTAGGAAGGGAGGCCTGGAGTTGCAGGTATCCCAGAAAGGATGAAAATTGTTTTCCTCTAAATTAAATAATAGTTAATATGAAAAAGACCAGAAAATGGTATTGAACTCATCAATGTCAAACTAATGTTCACAGTCAATCTAATGCCGGTTTGCTTCTGATGATTCCTGTGATGGTACCATTGTTCTATTTCTGACCTACGTCATGCACAGATGAAGAAAAAGATCCATGCACATTTACATACTTGTTTTGTACAAGATTAGGAATTCCATTAAGGTTTTGGAGAGATAATCTATTATTCAATGGCGACATTTGTTTTCATCTATAGTATTGGTTTTAAAATATAAATTTTTGGAGCTAAGAGTGGTGTGGTCTTGTTAATCTGCTGCAAAGCCATTTCGGTGTCACGCACACATTATACACTAATTGGATTCCTGATGCATCTTTAAAAACTAATTTCAAAACAGTAAGTAATCAGAGGCTTTGTCTTCAATACAAGACATTGCATCAGCAAAAAGTGTTTATTACTCAGCCACCTGTGTTCTGCACAAAACAATTTAAGCAGACACAGTCCCTGCCCTGAGGAACTGCGGAAAGCCAGGGCCTTTGTAACATTCAAACCAGTTAGACAAGTGCACTAATGACAAACACAAACCACTAACATTATTAAAAAATAGGAGAACCCACTTCGTGATATTATTTGAACTATAAGAGCTGGTATTTTATTTTAGAAAAAAATAACATGAGAACTTGCCGTATATTCAGTAAACATTTGTCAAATAAAACAATGCATGTAATCATTATATTTAGAGTCTAGAAATTAATATACAAATATGTTTTCTTGGTAACAGTGGGTTATACACGGTATACTACATGAGAAGTGGACTTTAGATAGTTTACTAATAACCAGGTTCTTATGTGTCTTTCTGCAAATTCCATTAGATTGCAACCTGCTGGAAAGTGGGAACCAAGAGATACTACACTGTATACCAGTTTTCTCCATAGTGTTTGGCATAAAGTATGGACCTCACAGAAATGTTGATGATAAATAATAATGAACAGCATCATACAATATTGGAGTTGTTTTCCTAAAAATCAAAAAAATTCCTGTTTTTTTTTTCCCCATACTAAGCCTACTATTAAATAGTTGTGGAGAATTATGAATACATGCATTTTCTTCAGTAAAAAAGAATGTACTTTATCACTTTGGCTCTTCTTCTAACACATTCCCACAAAAACAGAGTTCCTTATTTGCTTTGTAACTTCCACCATCAAATGTTTCTTCCTTTGCAAAAGGAGGGATGAGATGAATTTCCATTCTATAGCAGTTGAGTCAGTGTTGCAAGCACATTAGGACATGGCAACTGAAGATGAACCACACAATTCCAGGTGGTAACAGACACACAGACACACATACATAAATGTGGTTGAGAATGATACGCCCTGAGTCGTGCATAGTAGGGTCCTTGGGTGACTCAGGGTAGCACAGGCGAATCTCCGTATGCATAATGACTCTCATAACCTAATGTGCAGACACAACCAAGTTAAAGCAACCTCTCCATTCAAACACTAAGTCATTTTTCTGTTACACGGTATTCTCTCAAAATATGAACTTTTATTTTCCTTATAGTGAAGAAAAAATATATTAAGAAAAACTACAACATTAGAACATTTTTGGCATCCTCATAAATCTGTTATAGGGAAAAATAATTACTTTTCTCAATTGATGGAATAACTTTATTCAAAGATGTTTTGAGACCAGAACTTATCAAAATTAAATTCAGTTTCTCGAATCAATTTAAAAATGTTGATAATCTATAATCAGGTTTGTGCTGTGATGCAAGATTCAGAAAAATATTCTAAGCATTATCTGTCTTTAAAGAGTTTTCTGGGAAAATAGGAAATACAAACGACTCACTATTAAATTGAAACCAACCGATCAACACTTAAGTGGACATATGGAAATAGCACTCATCAGAAATCAAGCAAGTTGGGTGGGGAAAGGAAGTGCTGGGTTAATTCACACCTAACAAATACAACCCACACTGTGTGCATGATGGACACACTTATACCTGCGTCTCAAACTGAATAAAAGCAATTTATGTAACCAAGATGTTTGGATCCCCATAATATTCTGAAATTTAAAAGAATACTTGAAAAAAAAATAACTAACTGTGTTGAATGAAGTCAGATTGTTTGCTATCAAGACATTGGGAGATTCTTCTGAAACACGTAAGAGAGAATTGTATAATCACTTACATTACTTTAAATTTACCTCTTGCCTTATCATTTTCAAAGTATATTAGATGAAGGAAGAGCGAGATGGGGGGGAGGGAGGAAGGGAGTGAGAGAGAGAGAGAGAGATTATGATAAGTGAGGAAAACAGAATCAATACGGAAAGGAAATAAATGTTTTATTTCACACTAACTGTATGTAGGAGGCTGATTGACTAACACCCCCTTATCAGGTCATAATCCACAGAATCTATAAATAAGGTTATCTGGAAAGGGATCTCTGTAGATGTTGTTGTAAAGAATCTTGAGATAGGGAGATTATACTAGATTATTAGAGAGAAGATTATTATTCTCTGCTCTAAATGCAGACACAAGTATCCTTACTAAATGAAGGCAGAAAAAGAGAGAATAGTTATGAAAAAGAGACATAAAGACAAAACAGAGTCTGAAGGTGGTGTGTTGCTGAACTGAAAAATGGAGGAAGAAGATAGAAATCAAAGAAGGAAGCCCTAGAATTTGGAAAAGATAAGGAAATATTTTTCTTCCCTAACGTCTGGAGGTAACGATTACGTTTTAGCCCAATGAATCATGCTTCTAGACTTTTGACCTCCAGGACTGTAAGACAAGAAATGCACGCTGATTCTTGTTATTAAGTTTCTAGGGATCTATTACGGCAGGCCTGGGAAACTCATATGCCTACCTTGAAATATAGAACCGGAGTTCTTAAACCTTACCCAAATGATGTACCTTTCCCTTTTCTTTAACCTAATTGCAAACACAAAACTTTCATAAAAGTTTATTCATGGCTTGGCACCTGTAGCTCAAGTGGCTAAGGCGCCAGCCACGTACACCCAAGGTGGTGGGTTCAAATATCCAGCCTGGGCCCGCCAAACAACAATGATGGCTGCAACCAAAAAAAAAAAAAAATAGCCAGGCATTGTGGTGGGCACCTGTGGTCCCAACTACTTGGGAGGTGGAGGCAGGAGACTCGCTTGAGCCCAAGAGTTGGAGGTTGCTGTGAGTTGTGATGCCATGGAACTCTACCCAGGGGGACAGCTTGAGGCTCCTGTCTCAAAAAAACAAAACAAAACAAAACAAAAAAGTCTATTCATAAAGACATTTAACCATATTTTTCTATTTATTTGATCTATACTATTGCTATTTATTGATCTTCCTTTAATTCTAGGCTTACATTTGGAGCCAGTACCAAGTAACACATAAATTTGAGACTTTGCCTTGATGATTCCTTTTTTTTTTTAGCTTAATATTTCTCTGCTATTCTCTTCATTTCTCCATAATACTCATTATAGATAATTTTAATTTTGTGTTACTAGAATTTAAAATCCAACCACCTTAGTATTGTATTTTGTTGCTTCTGGAACAAACTTTTGCAAACTTGGTGGCTTAAACCATACACATTTATTACTTCATAATTTTGTAGTTCACAAGTCAGACACAGGTCTTGCTGGAATAAAATCAGGCTGTCTGTGCACGTATGCTCTTCCCTGGGAGTTCTAGGGAAAATTCAGTTTGAACTTTTTCACATTCCAAAGACTCCCCACATCTTTTGGCTGCCGTTTGACCTTCAAAACCAGCAAAGGTCGTCGATCTTTCTCATGTCCCTGTCCCTCAGGTTCTCTGACCATGGATGGAAAAAGTTCTCTGCTTTTAAAAACTCATGTGTTTAGATTAGGCACGTTTGGATATTTTGGGATAATCTCTCATTTCAAAGTCTGGACCTGGACCCTTGGCCGGGCGTTGTGGCAGGCACCTGTGGTCCCAGCTACTTGGGAGGCTGAGGCAGGAGACTCGCTTGAGCCCAGGAGTTGGAGGTTGCTATGAGCTGTGGTGCCATGGCACTCTACCCAGGGGGACAGCTTGAGGCTCCGTCTCAAAAAAAAAGAACCCAGCGCACCAAGAACCACGCGGACGTGCCTGCCTCCAGCTCTGCGGGCTGCAAAGGATGGGCTCAGATAGACTTGGCTGCTCTGGGACTGGCCACCCCAGAGAGACAGTGTTTAACAAGCCCCTTCAAGTCTGCAGGGCAGGAGGAGGAACTGTCCCAGGAGCCCTATGGTACCTGTGCTCCTGGCCCGGATGCGGGTGAGCCCCAAGGGACAGAGCCACTGGGTAGAAAACTCCCAAGTGAAACCCACAGGCCTGAAGACAGCCAGAGGATTGGCCATCAGTCCAGCAGCAAAATGACCGGCTGCCAAAACAGCCTTTCTTTCAAAGAACTG
>CAUYQV010191762.1:0-20602 GCA_963574575.1 Galagoides demidoff | reverse complement strand
TTTGCATTTCTTATCCAAGAAACCTTATCTGGATTATTGTAGGAATATAGGAATGTTCTCCTAAGATACTGGTGGCTTAATGTACTTTGGCAAAACAGCTCGGACTCTTGTTGCAAACCATTTGTCTTCAAAAAGCCACTCGTCCAAAAATCTCACTACAATAAAAATATTTGTACCAGAATGTTCATTGCAGCCCAATTCATAATCGCTAGGTGTTTTAGTACTTTTGAGGATGACGTTTGAACCACAGCAGTTCTCCAGAGGAGCACATCCTATTCAGCTCACGCTGTAAGGTGAGGCTTTGCTCGTCTACACATTCAGGACATCTGAACCTCCAAGGAAAGTATATAGCAGCAATGAAGGGGTCATTTACTCTGAGATTTACGATGATAAAGACAAGGAAGTCACTTGAGAACAAACATATCCAGTGTGATGACTAAATGAAGGTCCCTAAATACTGCATTTATTTTAAAAGACATACACATATACATTTGGATATAGACATATGGAAATTGTATTCGGATATATATTTGAATGTATAGTAACATTTATATAGCTATCTTGCATATGTGTGTTCTGTGTATTTTCTGATAAAGAATATAAGATCTGTAAAAAGAAGCCCTTCAGTGTAATGCTAGTATCAATTTGGAGACTCCGAGAGGCCTCGCCAGATGTGGCGAAAGTAAATAAGCCTCCCAGTTTAGTTCTTTTCTTTCATCATTTACATGTTGAAGAGAGTCCCCACTCTCCAAAATCATTTCACTTTGGTAAACAAGTTAGCGATATTTCTTTTTGATTTAATTTGAATTTCCATGATCACTAATTACTTAAAAAAGAAATGTTTATTGGCCAGATGGACAGCCTCCTTTGTGCAATGCCTGCTCAAACCTTTTGCTATCTTTCAAATTGAACTGTTCAGTTTTCACAATTGCTTGTACATGCCAGACACAAGTTCTTCCTTAGTTATACACACAGCATTACCTTAAAAGTCCTTTGATGCTGTTAGTCAGCATTAATTTGGTTAGTGTTTACATGATATTTTATTGTCCTTTTATTTTTAACTTCGTATGTCCTTACATTTATATTGTGCATTTTATCCATTCTAAGAATTTTTGTTTTCCAGAGTCAGTGATAACTATTTCCTCGTTCTATAATTAGAACATAGTTTTGTTTAAAATAAAAAAAAATGCTTTCTGATTAATATTGGTCCTAAAACTGTCACTCACTCCCTTACAGCAGTAAGTTCTTATTAATGTAGGGCACCATAAAAAAAATTCCCCTAAAACATACATACTCTAGGTAAGTAAGTGCTTATTTAAATAGCAGTGAAGATGTTGACATTTATTATTATTGGGTCCCATTTCAATAAATATCTTTTAATCAATTTAAATGAAGTGAAACCAAATACCTAAATATGCAAAAGTGATTCAAAACTTTCAAAAAATAATCCATGAAGAAAGATTTTTTTAGTGTGTGATTTCCCAGACTGTTGGCTTGAGAAACCCTTTGGCTCCATAGTCTTGTTGCAAGTAGTCTGGATATGCTAATGAACCTGCATATCATAATTTACAAACCGTACACATGATCAACACACTCTTTGTTCCTATTATGATGTATATGCTATAATTCATACTCAATTATTATCACTATGTATTTTCTCAGTCAACCAATACAATACTTATGAGTATTATACTATTATCATGGAGGGATCTGTGATATTTTTTATCTTTAAAAAAGTTCTTATCATTGAAACGTTCAGGAGATCATTGATATTTTAAACATGTTCTTTTTACCTCCCTGGACCCAAGCTTGTTCAACTATGAACAAACATTTTAATATCTACCATGTGGGAATTTAGTGAAATGTTCAAGGATTCAAAAAATGTCAGTGTTCTTGTCTGCCTTTCTCATATGTATCAAAAGCATAGCTTTATTTCAGAAGAGAAATTACCAAGTTAAAAATCAAGTTTATTGCATATTGCAAGGGTACATGTCAAATCTAATTATAGAATATAAATATGTCTTGACACAATGATTAAGTAAATGAGGTGAAACCCTTTATTAACTAATTTGATCTAAGGATTCCAAATTGTATATTAAATCAGCATGTTGTACCTCATAAATGCATTGATGTATACATGATCTATGTGTTTAGGACTTAATAAAAGAATTATGAAAAAAATCTAGTTTATTGATTCTCAATTTGCTCACAATTCTTATTTCTTTAAAAAAAAATGAGTGCAGGTGGAATTTAAAAAAATTCAGTCTTCTTAGCAGAAATTGTTGTTGGATAGAAGGATGAGAATGACAGAATCATAGTCGAGTAGTATAACTAGCGGTTGTAATGCTAAGCCTAAACATTAAGAGGCCATATCAGCCAAAATTAAGCATCTCAGTGTTTGATACATATTAGTTTCTAATTTCTTGAATCCTTCCTTACAACAAACTTTTCTATTGGAAACATATACTAACATGATTTCTATTTTACAGATAAGTGAAACTAAGGTACAAGGGTGCTAAGAAATTTGCCTAAGGTTACAGAGCAAGTATGTGGTGAAGCTAGTTTAAGAGGCACTTGCTAAGGAAATCTTGGCCAAATCTTATATGAAAGACTATCTTTTGACTCAGATGTATTGTGGATAGTTAAGTGATCTGGGTTGTAAGGGCGGGAGGTGAGAGCTCTCCCCTCCTCTCCCTTGCCCCAAGAAAGCACACCTGTTCCTTCCCTGTCCACAGGGAGCTTTGAGATTTTCCTCTTTGTCTCCTTCACAGTGAGCAGCTTCCTGTGAATTCCTCCCAGCCCTGCTGTTCTGTGAATGTCCCCATTTCCAGAGACACCAACTGTAGAGGCGATTAAACATTGCTGCCTTTTCTAATCAAAATCAAACAACCTTAGATATCTCTCCAATGAAATCATTATTGCAGGACAGCAGAGGGACATTCTCTAGATGTATAGAGAGAAATGAGACTCCCAGGTACACTTCCCAGCACCATTCTCTGAAGTAAGAAAGGGTATCTATGACAGAGCTCTGGAATTCAGTGCTAACTGCATTGCTAATTCCCTTGGGAAATGACAGTGGCACAGCCTGGTCTGTGAAAAACAAGTTTACAGCATTAAGACTGAGTTAGCCTAGAATTTTACTGTTTTCCTCAAGGCCTATTTAGCTGATGTGTCATGGTTGAAGGGGAATACTCAAGGGTAGAAGAGTATTTGATTCCTGTGATCCTTAACTATCTTAAGAGCACATATCTCTTGAGAAAAATCGCTGCTATGTGGAGCTAAATTTTACTACTCTTGTGAACATTGATTAACATGCCTACTCAGTAATCATGTGTATACATTTTCCTGAATAAATTGATGACTGGGCATAAACATATATTTATACAGGCAGAGAATTTCAGAAGCTAATAGACTCTGAAACCACAGCTGTTAATGAAGAGAGAAGCCTTTGAGATGGGCTCACCCAGAGAGTTGTCTTTGTTGATTAATAATTGCTCATCTATCAATTTTACTTTGCATTGGTGTTATTTAACATTAAAAACCCCTATCCAGTCTGTGGGGTTGGTCAATACTTTTTGTTACTGTTTAGAAAATGGTACAGCTACACCATCTAAACCACATTGGGAAGAACTGTTAGACGTATATATGGTTCATTTTCACTTTTTCTATTGCAATATAATGAAGAAAAATTTCTCATAATTTCTCATTACATATGTTTTCCTCTTAGTTTTTTCTTCAACATAAAAGGGAGAGAGGGGGCCAAGAAGGACAGAGAAAGCCGGAGCGAGTGCTAGGGATTTATAGGTCCCATCTGTTATTTCCTCCCTTTGATATCTGTAATTCAGTGTGGAAGGATGATGCAGTTCACATCCCTTTTGCTACATGTGCATTAGACTTTGAGAGTACTTCAGATTTTTTTCAGGACCCTGCAACTCTGACATGAATTTTAATGTGCAAAGGTCACGATGTAGAGAAAGAAGAGGTTCAAGGAGAGACTAGAGGATATGAATTATATTACTAAAATGTAAAAGCTAACGGTGAGGGGAGCATATGACTATTGGTATCAGCTGTGGAAATGAAATACGAATGAGTCAGCAAGAGGCCAGGATTCTAGTTATGTGGGAGGAAGAGAAATGGGGGTTTTGAAGGAGTGAGATAAGCAGGCCCTTGACCTTGACTACTCCATCTGGCCAGAGGCTGGGCTGGTGGGCTGATCTGGCCTATAATGAGACCTAGTCACTTTCTTTACAAAAAGAATGCTTCCCTAGAGTGTGGGTTCTTCTCCTGACAGTACAGTGTTCATACCTTAGAAAACGCTACTCAAACCAAATCAGTTTATTCTTATTTTTCTCCAAACACAAGGACAACTCTCAGTTTTTCAACAAATGGTAAGAGAAATAGGAAGAATTCATTATTTACCTCAGGAGTTTATTCAGTAGAAAAGATATCAAGCAACCCAGCTATGGAGAAAAGGATATAACCTGTTACTATTACCCTGAGTGAGAAAAAAATGCCATGATGCCAAAAACATGCCTGGCATTTATCTAGGCCTGTGCAGTGCATAGGAGATGGGATTGTCTGTAAATTTCTTTAGGTCTCAATTTACAGAGCCTGTTGGGTTTGTGGTCCTGCTGTAATACTTCTACAATGCTGGAAGGTTGCCTATTGCTTCTCAAAAATCAAGAGAAACAGCATATTCCTGTATCTTAGAAATAAGATGCTTTAGATTCATCCCTAAAGTGCATGGATGGTACAGAGTACATTGGGAGAATGCAAAAAGGTGTGTGAATGGTATGCATGGTACAGTCAAGGAAAAGTAATGCTGTGTCGGTTTTCACCCCAGAAAGATCAATAGGTGATTAAGGTTTACTCTTAGCTCCTTATAAAACACATAATTCATTTAGTGACTAATGCTTAACACTCTAATGTTGGCACCAGAGAATAAAATTCCCCCTTTAAGCTTAAAATTAAGGAACTAGAAGCATCTCTCAATTTTTATTAAAATATGACCTGAACAGAATTGCTGGAGGCTCTTGTTGAAAGAGGAGACTCTTGGGCCTGGCCTCCCAAATAATCAGTGACAGAAGCTAATTTATAAAGGAGGAGATGACAACGTCTAACACTACACTGGTCTCATGAATCTGTTCATTTGTTCATTCAGCAAATGCTCATCAAGCCCTTTCTAAAATTTAGGTATTTTTAGGCAAGGGATTTAATGATAAATCAATGGTTCCTGCTCTGTAGAACCTCAGAGAGCCTTGATAAGGAGATCAAATTAGTGCCATAAGGAATAAAATGGAAATGCCCACCGGGCCAAGCTGGACCAGAACTGTAGAGGATAAAAGAAACAATGTCACCTTCATGGAGGAAGATGCTTGGTATCCTATAAAAGCATTGAATTTTCAGAGAATCAAAGGCAGAGAGGCCAGTGAAGAGACCATCACAATGATTCAGAAGAGACATGGGAATTGAGAAGAGGGAACACATTTATTTTCTTTCTCTGTTGGAAATAGAGGATATGATCCTTCCTTTCAGAGACTGCTCCCTGCCTCTCTCCCCAAACACACACACTTTATGGAATTTTGACAGACTTACAGTTCAAGTGAGCCTAGTACAGCAAAGGGTCCAAGTACCAGGTCCATGACCCTACTGATTACCTATCCTCCCTATGATGAGTTTCAGTGGACTAGGACTTAGTCATAGCAAGGAATGTGAGAGGAACCAAGTAATAATCAAAAGCTTAAACCACAGAAATTTCATTGGAGCAGAATGATTAACAAAGGCAAGACCTGACCGCTATTTTAGGAAGATATTCATTAATACAGGATAAGCAGCAGTTGAAACCATGAACAAATTTAGGCAATTCTGTTAATGTTTTTTCCCCCTCTTTCCCTCTTTTCACCCCACTCTTCCTTGCTTCTTCTTTTGACATTGAACAGGACCACTAATGGAGGCTGGTTCAAGGAGGTGGTCAGAGTTGGGAAGTGAGAGAAGCCAAGTTAGCTGAGACATTTGCTCCATAAGAGGGTTGAGCAAATGGGTGGTGCCTGTGGCTCAAAGAAGTAGGGCACCAGCCCCATATGCCAGAGGTGGTGGGTTCAAACACAGCCCCAGCCAAAAACCACAAAAAAAAGGGGGTTGAACAAATAAACAAATTATATTGAAGATGGTGGGACTGGGCTTCTCACTATTGAGAATATGAGTATAGAACAAAGGAAGATGTGAGTTAACATAAACTCTGTAGTGGAGAATGAAATAAGAGATTTAACAGAAGATGTAAATAAAAGCACCAATCAATCTGTGAGACTCCAGTGTCAATGACACACTTACAACCCAGACCTCAATTTCCAGATACAACTCTCCACTACAAAAATTCAAGAGCGAAATGGTTTATCCAGGGCTGGGTATCCAACCCAAGGGGCTCCTACTATCCAAAACTGGAAAAATGGGAGCATCAAAATAATCATACAATTGTATCTGTTTAAATAAATACATGGATATAAAAGAAACTATTTTTACAGTTCAACATGTAAATATAGAAAAGTTGATATAACTTTCAAATCACCACCTACTACTCATTATACCAATAATTTTTAATATTTAATAAATCTAGTAGATGAAAGTGGAATGAGAAATGGGAATTTTGAACACCCCAAATTTTCTCCACACAATTTATTAATTCCAAAGTAATGTTACAGAAGAGTTATTGGTATCTTTTCATAGTAATCTTGTCATTTTTCATGTCTAAAAATATTTCAAATTTTCAAAAGGAATCCATTTGGAAAAATAAGGCTTTTCTCCCCCAGTTCACTGTTATCTCTAGTTACTTCCTTATATACCAGAAGAGATAGCTGGGTTAGTAACATGATTCTTGCTATACGTGCTTGGTTGTACACCATTCCAAAGAATCACAGAAATAGACTGATAGCATGTTTTTCTTTTGGTTCTTCTGTAACCTTCCTTGGGATTCTTCAAGGATACAACAATGAAAAGTTATTTTAGTTATTTGTGGTTATGCAGCACAGTCAAAAACTCTATTGAATGTCCCTTTTTGCTTTTGCCCCAGAAAGAATAGTTTTCACATATAGGAAGCATTTAGGGTTCTTCATCCAAGGTTCTCATTTCTCCCAATTCTCTGGTGGGGTCGCCCATCAAGACAATTGACTAATAACAATCCTAACTATGGCAGCATTAGCCCCTGCAGCAGCTGTGTCCAATGGCCTTTTTCTCTGGCTTCTACAGGACTCTCCTCTTTCTGATTTTCAGATCCAAACTCAAAACAGAATGAAAAATTTCAAATGTTTTGAAGGGTGAACTTACAGGGGCTCAGTAGCACATACATTATACTTACTGCTGACTAAAATTTCCCTACTAAAGGTTAAATAAAATATAAGCAACAGACATTACTTCAGTAGGCAAAAGTATAAATGTAAATGGAAAGACATATTGCTAAGTCTTATTTCTCAAATACTTGTAATCAAGATACTATGGTTTGAATGTGTCCCCCAAATTTCATGTGTTGGAAACTTAATCTCCCAATTAATATGATGATAGTATTTGAAGGTGGGGCCTTTGGGAGGTAATTAAAATTAGGTAAGGTCTTGAGGATGAGAGCTCCGTGCTTAGACTAGTAGTTTTTTAAGAAGAGGAAAAAAGGCCTGAGCTGTCTTGCTTTTGGCCTCTCACCATGTGATACCTTCTGCCATGTTATGACATAGCACGAAGGTCCTCACCAGATGTCAGAACCACGCTACTGGACTTCACAGCCTATGAGCTAAATAAATTGAGTGATAAAATCTGTGGACACTGGTTTTTAAAGAATGTCTATAAAGAACTGATTTGAGATATAATGACCACTAGTGTAATAACCACATAAAGACCTAAAAACACAAATAAACAAGGCCTGTAATATTTTGCAAGATGAAAGAAAACTAAAAGTATGTAAGAAAGCAATGCCAAAGAAAACAAATAGATCAAAATCTTATCCTAAATCAAACCTCAGTTTCAATTCTCTTGAGAGGTATGGCTCAAATAGAATTCTTACAGCACATTGATATTACCAGGTGAGGTGAGGGGAGAACTTTAATGTAGTCTACCTTTCCTGCCCCATGTGTTCCTCAAGGGTTTTTCTTAAAAGAACAAAGCAGAATAAAAAGGTAAAAACTACCTGTATCTTCTTTCTTAGAAAAGCCAATTCAGATATATTATTTACAGAATGGGTGCACATAATATCCGTAGAAAAATTGGTCATAACTAAGCTTTTGGTGTTAAGGGGTAATCTTCGCCTGATTCATTTATATGACTTTTCTCAGTGTTGAGAAGCATAGCCAGAGGAAATTGTACTTTTACCTTAATTAAAAAATAGCTGTGAACTGAAGAATCCCTTTGGCCATGCAGAACTAAGCAGAAAGACTACAATGTTTTTCTCTCCAGCAGAATAACAAGTTGAAAATGAGCACAAAACATTTCTGGGCCTGAGGAAACCAAGGATCATCTTAGGGAGTATTACACTGGGATTATGTTTCACAAATATTATTTATGATGTCAAGTGCCTCACTCACAAACTCCAGAAAATTCACACATGCATTTGAATACTTTGTAGTCTGTATGCCTCAGCAAACAATCTTAAGTTTTGCCTAATGCAGATCCTTTTCTTAAAAGTTGAGGTCACTTGAAACTTGGAAGAGTTAGACAATTTTGATTTATGAATTCTGGGTCTTACACTAGCCCATGTGACTAAACAAACCACACAGAAATTTTTGAAATCCTATTATGATCATCTGTAAATAGGATGCAAGGATTAAGTGAAGTGATAAGAATTAAGATAATTCTGTCATACATGGAAACAGAGGCAGATTGTCTCTCTCTCTGACTCTTTCCCCCACCCCCGCTGAGATTATCATCTTGCATGTTGGCCTGGCACCCTAGATAACAAGCTGCTCTTCTCATAATCAATACTACCATTGCAGATGGACTGCTTGGAGAGAGAGGCAGCTTCTCCCCCTCCCCCCCATTGTTTGCAAGGCTCTGTAAGATCTCCTGTGATGTACACTGATAGGGGATTGCCCCAGAGTGAAGAGCAAAACCCTTGTTAGCTAAGCCTCAGCTAGTCACCTTCCAAAATGTAAGAGCTTATCAGTAACATCTCAAAGATAATGGAAGAGAACAAATTGCCTGTCATCCTAGCATTCCGTGAGGTGAGATGGGTGGATGGCCTGAGCTCAGCAGTTGGAGATGAGCCTGAACAAGAGTGAAACCAGTCTCTAGAAATAGCTGGCAAGTGCCTATAGTCCCAGCTACTTGGGAGGCTGAGACAAGTGAATTACTTGAGCTCAAAGTTTGAGGTTGCTGTGAGCTATGACACTGTGGCACTCTACTGATGTAAACAAAGTAAGACTCTCTCAAAAAATAAAAACCCCCAAACAGAAAACCATGTCCATAACATCTTTATCACATTTTATAATGCAAGGACTGTTTTAATACCATGGAATTTTCAAAAACCAAAATGAAAAGAAAAACAAAAACTAACAGTAACAACCTTAAAACCAAAGGTTTGGAATAGAAATTTTTTTCCTTGAAGGAAATAAAAACAATATGGTAAATTTATTGTACTGCCTATATATTTCATTTATTTTGCTACATACTAATAGAACTGTTGTGAAATTGAATGTGTCTGTGGGTAGGCATTTAGAAATCATTATTCTAGGAGACCTTTCAATTAAAAGCTTGTTCACTGATGGAAATTCATGTCAGTAGATTCTCAATTTAGAAGTTTTTTTATCTTTTATTCTCTGCCCACTAAAGTCAGAAAAGAGTGTGGACATTTTTCAGAAGATATACACATGATCAGAAAAAAAATCATTTTTTTTGTAAAGAAATCATTTTTTGGGGAAAAATGTTTAACATTACTAATCATCATAGAAATACAAATTAAAATCAAAATGAGATCATCTTAGGCCAGTCAGAATGACTATTAAAAAATCAAAAAATAAAACAGATGTTGGTGAGGATCCAGAGAAAAGGAAATGCTTATATACTGTTGGTGGGGTTGTAAAGCAGTACAATTTCTATGGAAAATGGTGTGGAGATATGTCATGAGTCTCCACTTGTGTTTGATGAAGCATTATTCACAATAGCAAAGATATGGAATCAATCTCAATGTCCATCAATGGGCAATTGCATAAAGGAGACGTGGTATGCACACACACAAACACCCACAGAGGAATACTATCTGGCCTTTAAAAAGAATTACATCACGTCTTTTGCAGCAACATGGATGGAACTGAACGTCATGATTTTGGGTGAAACAACTCAAACAGAAAGTCAAGCACATGTTCCCATAATTGGTAGCTAAATAATGTCTCCGATGGATGTAGCATGTGAAATAATAGACATTAGACTGAGAAGGGTAGACCAGTGGGAGGTGAATAAATGATGAGAAATTATTTACTGGGTATAATGTGTATCATTCAGATGATTGAAACTAAAAGCCCAAACTTCATTATGCAATATATTCATGCAACAGAACTTCACTCGTATTCCTTAAATTTGCACGATAAAATGGCTTTTTATCTAGCCCATATCAAGAACTTCTCTTATCTGACCTTCATGTGTGCCATTCGTCATCAATCCTGGCGTGCTTGTTTTCTAAAAACACTAGAAATTTCAACTCAAGCTAGCTGCCACAGCTGTTCCAGAGATGGCACACCTATAATCTGAGCACTCTGGGAGGCTCAGGTGGGTGGATTGCTTGAGCTTCAGGAATTCGAGAATAGTCTGAAGAAGAGCAAAACCCTATCTCCAAGAAAAAAAACTAGACGGGCACTGTGGTGGACTTTTGTAGTCCCACCTAATTGGGAGGCTAAAGCAAGAGGATCTCCTGAGCCCAGGAATTTGAGGTTGCTGTGAGCTATGGTGCCACAGCACTCTACTGAGGGTGACAAAATGACTGTCAAAAAAAATATGTGTGTGTGTGTGTATTGGCTAAAACCAACATATCCTGAAATGACATGGCTTTCTTAGAGATGGAAAATTTATTAAGATTGGATCAGTCTTCATAAGGCTAGCTAGCCACAGAGTCATATAACATCTAAAGATCCTAATATAATTAGCTGGTCAACTACCTCACTAAGTTCAGGTAAAAAAAATCACAAACACTTTGATTAGCTAATGTTCTTAATTGCCATTCTGTTTATGATAGTCTTCTTGCTATAAGATTGCTATATAAAAGATACACACTGCAAGCTAGGTTCAAAGCATAATTACTATGATTGTGCAAAGGAAAACAAAGTGAGAGAGATCTAGAATAGAGAAATACTTTTAGAGAACCACTAGAAAAACTCCTATAAATAAATTTTCATTAGAAGGTAAATGCTAGTGAACAGACGGATATGACCGACCATAATAGAATATCAATACCACAGGAACTTATCTGAAATCTACAAAAAATAAAATGATTGGCAGATATACTGATACACACTGTCATCTAGGGATAACTGTAACAACTTACATGTCCCACAGCTTTGAAATGTTGCTAATACGTACAGAGGGTGCCAAAAAAGGTACATACATTTTAAGAAAGGAAAAATCTGCATTAGAACCGTAATACTCAGGCCCTTCTCATTCATGAGAAGATACCCACATCTTCCTCTCAAGTGTGTTCCATCTGCTTATGAGCTTAAGTGTGTTCTTTATACTTAAACTTTTCTCTTAAGTGTCCAAAAAAATTATAGTCCATGTATACTGACAACAAAAAAATGAATACAAGTCCTAGGTGAGCACCTCTTGTAATTGCAAAATTCAAATATGACTTGAGTATAATTATATATTACTATATGTATTTCATGTGTATATATAAAAAGAATGGTACATGATGAAATTTAGGCATTGGGATAATACTTGATGGTAATTAACAAAAGTAGCTTTGCTGCCCTCTTTTTAAGCTGTATGTTATTGTGTAAATATTCAATACTATGCAACTTTCTGCTAGTGAACACTGAAATTATTCAAGCTGAACGCTTTTAAAAGAGAAATCCTAACTTTCTGATGCAGGACAAATCTTACCAATCATGTGTCCAGGTTCGAATCATTATAATTTAATATCATGATTTGATTGTTTTTATTCTTTCTCCAACTTCAATCTGCCTCAAAGGTTTGTCTGCATTGAAGCCTACCTAGACAGAGGGTTTATTAACATAGAGAACTACTTTGGAATGATTGAATAAAATTTCAAACTTAACCTCTAATTGGAAAGCAATCATGAACTGTCAAATTATTTCCAAAATAAAATCAACACAATAATATCAATTTAAATCCCAGTTGGATATTTTATTAAGAAATGTAATAAACCATACTTACTCATAAAATTAATAGACATTATGATGAGATAGTTTTATGTCAGGGAGCTAGGAAAGAATCCCCTGAGAAAAGCATGTTTTCTCATTGCTGCCATGCTATTTTGAAAAGCAATATGGAATTAAACATGAATTTTTTTGATGAAAAATACTGCTAAGGCAAAGTGAATTCTACAGAGCCAATTTCATTTCCTACATACTGCCCTCATCACATTTGATTTTAGTGGTGAGCTCAGAAACTGAACACTGGAACGATACATTCACTACAATAAAATATGGTGGAATCTGTTCTTTTCATAGTGTATCTACATTCCAAATAGCTGTATCAACTTCTGCTTCTAATTTGTCACAAGCCTATCTTCAACTTCACCTGTTTCCCTGGGCTTCAGTGTCTTGTTTCAATTTCCCATTTCCCCTACCATCATCTTAAAATCAATATGAATAATGTTGTATTTTTTATCCTCCATCAAGATTGGCTTATTTTCCCAATGTGCTATCGAAAGAATCTATCAGTCATTCAATTAACTCCAATGTGGTATCTTGCCATTTAAGAACTTCTACCTTATGAACAATCAACTGTTACTCCATTAGAGAGATTTTCTACTATGTTACTGTGTTCCATTCACTGTTGCTATTATTTATTTTGTTTTGGTCATATTGCTAACACCTTTAAGAATCTATAGACATTTTTTTCCTTCAGAAAGATCCTCATACATCTATAAACTCAATATTCTTTACACCATCTTAGGAAGTTCAAGCATATCTAACACCCCACAAATAAACCTCTAGGAGCTGTATTTTCCTGCTTAAGCATCTCTTTGTTTTTCCTATTAGTGTAGGCCATTTGGTGTTTGCTGCTTATTTATTATATTTACCTGACCTTGAGCTCCTGAAAAAAATTGAAAGTTCAACAAGAAGAACCAAACAAAAATTCCAGAGCTCAAAAAAAAAAAGGATTGAACTTAAAAATTTCATGTAAAGCTTAAACAGCACACTCACTCAAATAGAAGAAAAAAGCTCACCCAGTCAGAGACAAAAAGGAAAATAAAAAGAGTGATGAAACCCTGTGGGACTTACAGGATATCACTGAGAAAACCAACATATGCACTATGGTAGTCACTAAATGAACAGAGAAAGAAAATAGCAGAAAGCTTATTTAAAGACATAATGACAGAAAACATCCCAAATCTGGAGAGACATCTAGACATATGAAGCCCAAAGAACTTCAAATAGATTAAATACAAAGGAATCTTCACTGAGACACACTATAATCAAATTCTCAAACATCTAGACAAAGAGTATTTTGAAAGCAGCAAGATAAAAGCAACACATCACATGCAAAAGGACTCCCATAAGACTGTAAATAGATTTCTCAGTAGAAACTTTGTAGTTCAAGAAAGAGTGGTATAATATGTAGTGCTATGGAAATAACTGTAGTCCCAAAATTCATATACTGAATTCCTAATCCCTAATGTGACTATTTGGAGATAGGACCTTTAGGGAGTTAATTAAGGTTAAGTAAGATTATAAGGGTGGAGTCCTGATCATCTAGAACTTATATTCTTCTTACAAAGAGGAAGATGTACCAGAGATCTCCCTCTTTTTCCATGCACACACACACAGGAACAATCTGTCCACATGCGAACATAGTTAGAAGGTGGCTGTTTATAACCCAGGAAACCATACCTAATGTCACCTTGATCTTGGTGATCTATTCTTGATGCTCTAGTTGATCTATCTAAAGAATTATAAAAAAATAAATATCTGTTTAAGCCATTCAGTCTGTGGTACTTAGTCTTTAGAAGACAAAAATAGATGGATGGATGGATGGATAGAGTATGATGATAGATAGGATAGAGGCAGGTATCATGTCCTACTAAAATTTTGTTTTTAGAGTTCTGAGAAAGGCTACCATAATGCACAACTCCACAGGACATTATTTACATAAAACAACGGAAATTATGGACCCTGGAGCTATGTGATCCTGCAATCCTTGGTCTCAGGAGTTAGTGAGAAATAAAGTTTTAATTGACTAAGTTCAAATATTCATGGAAGTTAAGGGAAGAAAGCTATTCCAGGTAGGAGGATTTGTGAAAAGTTATAAGCAAATGAAAACAAAGCAAAGCAAAAATTGTGGGGTAATATAAATTTTTCTCTTATCTCTGTGCCGGGTTGGTTTCAAGTATTGTCATTGTTTACTCTATTACTTTATCACGTTACTTTTTATTCCCACTAGCACTTTATAATCACTGTTGGAATATTGCCTAGCTGGTCAATAGGCATTACTCATTCCTACCCATCCCCACTTCTGATACATATTTAAAGAATGTAATAGGTTTGGTTGGATTTTTTTTTAAAGTACACACTCTAACAATTAGGGTAATTATTCCCGACTTTTAAGTAGACTGACTAAAGTGAAAATCCATTTACAAGACCTTGACTGTGAAGTGGGGTTTAAGCAGAAGGTTTAAATGTCTGCTTTTTTAAAATAATTAAGTTTAGTGAGAGATTTTGATTCAGTTAGATGAACACAATTGTATGTTCTTTGATTTCTCCTTGAGGAAATATTCCCGTACTGTATTTGTTATATATTCCGAGTAATAAGAAAAGCTCATTCCAGTTATTGAGCTATTGTCTCTCAGTGTAAAACCTACACTTCTATTCTCTACATTCTGTCTTGCTTTCCTGGGGCAAGGACTCCACAAACCTTATTTTGCTTTTCTAACTGGGTCTGGGTTATGTTCCAATAATAGAGAGCACCAGAAGAGTGATGGAAGCCTACAGGAGAAAGGACAGACACTCCTCTTCCTCTTTGCTTCCCACCTAGCTGTTTGTGGTTCCTGTGAGGACTGCCTACCTACCCTCAATTCTTCACTCTGCGCAAGCAGTGTCTTCCTGAAGCATCAGGTGAAAGCAATTCAGTTTTACCCATTTTCCCCACGCCAGCATTACAGTGCCTACTGAGACGGCAACACCAGTCAGCTAGACCTACCCCCTCAGAGGCCCCATAGGCTTTCTCCCCTAAGTTTCCAAATTTTAACAATTCCACCCTCTGTCTCTTGTGTCCTGAGCATTATGGGTGGTAGCTGCTTTCTCCATCTGCTCTTTGCTATCTCTGAGTTCTTGACTCCCCTTTCAGTTACCAAGTTAATAAGTTTTTACCTACTTAACATTTACATTAAATTCACTATTCAAATAGCTAGTGTATAAATCATAACTGAACCAAGAAAATAGAACCAACGGCATCTACATCTATGCCTATATCTATGTTTGTATATAGATATTCATATATATGTGTATATATACGTGTGTGTATAAAATTGTGCTTAAATGATGTAGGAGTTGGCTACATGTCTCTGACGTCTACAGGATAGCCCTCAGGAATGGGAGACTAGATGTTCGGGAAGAGGCTGAAGTTTGTGTCCACAGGTAGCATTCTTCATCAGGGAAGTCTTAGCTCTGTTCTTAAACTCTTTCATTTTATTGAATTAGACCCAGCCAGATTATTTAGGGTAATCTCCTATATGTAAAGCCAATTGATTATGGACTTTAATCATATCTACAAAATGCCTTCACAGTAACACATAGATTAGCATTTGATAGAATAACTGGAGATTATAGTCGGCCTAAGTTGATATTGCCAAAGTCAGAGGTGGCGTGGCGTCTATCTCTTTACTGGACTCTGACTTTTATGGACCCTCTCCTTTATTTAAGTTGCTGGATTTTTTTTTTTTTTTTTTTGGTAGAAGAAATGATAGAAATGAAGGACAAGAAAGGACAGGAGAATTTTTTTTTTTACTAATTTTTCTAGGAGATTACAAATTAGAGCATTTTCAAATGAAGGCTTCAGCTCTTTGTCTTTAAATATTCTAAAGGTTATATATAGCCTGCTTCTATTTATGCCACTGGATTTTTATATTTGATATTATCTATAAATGAAAAATACAATGTAAAGTTTTGTTGAATGGCAATAATATATTTGTTAAAACAGGGCACAAAATAACAAATCCTTGATTGAAAGGCATTCATGAATCTGAATCACATTTACCTTCATCTATTTGAATGTTTGCATCAGATGCCTTCATATAAGAATTATTGTAAAATTTGATTTTTCTCCTATCCTATTCTCATGCTGTTTTTATCTTAGGCACAACTCTTGGTGAATTCTCTGACCTTAGGTTACCTTGACTGTTTGTCTTTCGAGTTATTGTGAGGTTCAATTGGAGTAGTGTGTAGAAAGATCCTCATGCACCCTGTGAGGCTTTCTTTTTGCTTCAGAACCATTAACTAGAATTTCAAAAAGAGAAGCACATAGAAGTTCTGTCTTTCTCATCTCTAATATTTTAGTTCATTTTTCTCTTTCCATTTTGAAAAGCTTTATTGCATCTGTGGATTTGTTGAACTTACTATTCCAATAAAAATCATCTTGGAAATTGCTTCTTTGGAAGCCAGTTATAAAGAGATCTATGATTTTTATTTTCTAGATTCATTTTTCAGAATCATAGACATGAACTGGAGGATTGTTTAGCTTCTATGAGTACCTAGTGTTTCTAAGCAGCTTTTATAGAGCTGGAAAGCCAAGGTTAGACGTATGAGACCCAAGAGAAATCTCACCTTCACTTCATCCCATCCATACTTTACTAATTCTCTGCAAAGAAGTGCTCTTGGATCCTGACTTTTTCCCATCTGGTCCTCATGCTGATAGGGTGCATGGGCTATAGCCTTGAGAATAACTTTGTGCCTGCTGAGAACAGAGTGTCAAAGAATGTGAATGTGAGTCTTTTAATATTATTTCTAAACAAACTACTCCTTTCTATTCTAGGGGTTGTTTCTGAAATGTTTCAAAAGCTGACCCCCGCACCCCGCCCCCAGAAGGTATCCAGGAAGGGCTTTGGGACTCACTCCTTCCTGCAGCAGATGCTGCCAGTGTTTTGCATCTTATGAGGCTTGTTCAGAACACTGGCCTTGGGTTTCTGGAGTTGTCTCATTTCCTGGGCTTACAGAGAGTGGGAGGTACTTGGGAGGGTTTATTCCCTCCACCGAGGGTTGCCCATTTGGCAGTGGCTGACTAGAATAGCATCAGGAAGCCCAGCACCCTGCCTGGAGGTGGGGAAAACTCTGCAGTGTAACCCCCACTCCAGAGCTCCACTGGGAACTGGGCTGAGCCTGGGACTTTGGTAAAAATCTCATCCTGTCTTTGCTTTCTCTCATTTCCTGTTCTGTTTCCTCAGTTCACACCAGTTTCCTTTGGTATCTTGTCTTAATACATTACTTGCACATAAAGCACTCAGGATTTGATTCTGGGGAACTCAATTTAAGGCACCTTCTGTACCTCAATTTTATTCTAATTTGTCTGAGTTCTTTAGAAGCAATCAAGGATTAAATCAAATCTAAATTCTGAGAGGGAAGATGATTAGGAGAGGAAACCCAGATTTAATTCCTGGCTCTGTCAGTGTCGGTTTAGCAATTGGGTCATCCATCGCGCATTTTAGTGAAGAACACAGAAATTCAACTCAACCAAACTCAAGAAATAAGATAAAACAAAATAACATAAATGGATGTTGCTTATTTATAGAACCTCAAATCTAGGAGTACCTCTGACTTCAGGCATAACTGATATCCTCAGGAATTTCATTCCTTTGGACTCCTCCCTGTATTGTGGCAAGATGTCACCACGAGCTCTCGTTTTTTCCTTACCAGTTCAGCCACCTCCTGGGAATGTTGTCACCTATTCTCCCAAAGTATCAGTCATGGGATTTACTCTGATTGACCCAATTTAGGATATATGCCTGCCTTTGAACCAGTCAAATTTTCTGACTGGCCAAGTGGGCCAGATTTTCTTCCTTGAAGCCAAGGCAGAGTCAGCCTCAATTTAGCTAGACTGAGAGAGAGTGGGGAAGGGATGGGTTCCTAGAAGCAAGATCAAGGTGTAAAAAGAAAGGTGAATGGATACTGAGCTAGAAAAAATTTACTAGTTCATACAGTGAGTTTGAATGAGATAATTAACATTTATGAACCGCTCTATCCTTACTGCCAATTGGAGATATAGTATCTATCACCTAAGTTTGTTGTGATGATTAAACGACATAAAGCTCTCAGCATATTGCCTGACATATAATAGTGGTTCCATAAATGACAGTTATTAGCATACCATTGGTGCAGTTGTGTTTGGGCATCTCAAGGTCCCTTCTGTCTAAAGCATTTCATTATTCTATTTCAGGTTTTAATGAAATCTGATGTGAGGGAATCAACTAAGACAGAAGCCATATCCCTCAGGACATGTACCTGGAATGGCAAAGTCTTCTAGGAGCTAGTCAGAAAATGCTAAAATTTATCACGAAGGACATTCTAATGTGAAATTATGAATACAGATGTGATTATTTTGCCATAAAAATCAAGAATCTTATTCTTTGATAAGGATGGGGATTGCTGGGAAGGGGAAATGGTTAGAGAGGTATAGAATATTAAGTGTTTGTATTTCTATTCTACTTCACACTCTGTATTATTTTGCTAAGTAGTAGGAAAAATGCAAGATGTATAGAATTTTTTTCCTGATTTTTCTGTGGATGGGTATAACAAGAAGCAGCATCATCTGTGGCCCCGAGTAGAAAATATTAAATTCCCTTTTCTTTGCTTGATGGTGAGACTGTTTTATCATCCACATGGCCACGTGTCAGCTGAGAGCAAAACAAATTTCCTCACAGTGATTATTTCTGGTTGAATGTCAAGGTGTCCTTTAATTAATTTTCCTGATTTAACGTAAATATATTCAAACTAGAAATTGCCTTTACAGTTAAACTGTTGCCCTTCTTTCTTGAAAATACTCTTAATGACAATCAAGATAATTTGTAGTGGTTCTTGTTGCCTTGGAAGAAAACAGCAGAGAAGAGAAAGGTAAATGAAAATGTTAGCTTTATCTCTATCATCTTGGCTTCCAAGCTGTGGAAGTTCATTCTGAGAGTCATTTTGTATTTACTATATTTTGATAATACAAACCCTTACTTTTGCATTGACCTTTAAGGTTCTATCCTTTTCAACTTGAGAAAAATATATTTTCTCCTCTGAAAATATTTGTCACTGGGTAACACTATTTCATTCACTTTGAAAGAAAAAAAAAATCACATTCTCAGATATACCCATAGGGTTATGTTTGATACATGGAATAATTATTTTAAAATACTAAGGAGGTACAAATGTTTGTTACGTGGATAGCTTTTGTAAAGCTTGAATCAGGGCTATGAGTGGTGTTCATTGTGTCTATTAAGTAGATTTTGCACCTCCCCTCCTCCCGGTTCTTCTCTGCTTGATTTCCAATGACGCTTCTTTCCCTCTGTGCCCAAGTGTGCCCATCAGTTAGTTCCAACTTATTAGAGTACATGCAGTGTTTTTTTCATTCTTGAGATATTTCACTTAGGATAATGGTCTCCAGTTCTATCCCAATTGCTCCCAAAGACATTAATTCGTCCCTTTTATGGCTGAGTAGCACTCCATGGTATATATAGCTCAGGTTTTGTGAATCCATGAATTGATGGGTACTTGGATTGTTCATAAAATAGTTCTTAAGGCATAATAAGCTCTGATAAAGTTGATTAGTGTTAGGATCTGCTTCTGACACCACTTGTCAGGGCCTGGGACCGGCCAGGTCTCGGCCCCTTCTTAGATAGGTTCCAGACGCAGACCACCTAAGTCTACCTTGCTCAGGAACAGTTTCTCTTAGGTGCTTGAAGGCTATCTACTTTATCTGGAGAGAGAGGGAGAGCATCTTAGAATAAAGCAGTCTTCTTAGAACAGATAGCTCTTAGTCTTTAGCAGAGCTTGGTCATCTTCAGCAGAGACGCAGTGCTGGCCTCCTGCAGGCAGGAGAGGAGACAGAGTCAGAGTAAGCGGATCCGTGATAGAATGTGCATGCCTCCTGAGTGCCTTCTCCTACAGCCTAATATAAGGCTGAGCTCGGGCCTCTCAACACCACAGGAGTAGAGACTGCCAATTCACCAATGCTATCCTCTCGTGAGCGCTCTCATGCTTGTTAGAACTAAATCTCTCTCCATGTCCTTTCCACCAAGGTGTTCCATTACAGGTATTTCCTATACTCTCACTCCTCCTGGCCATAGGCTTACGGGCTACTACATTTCCCCCCTTTTTTATATACAAACAAAATAACTTTTAATGTGGTAAGGGCAGTTCTTCCTGTTATCTAGCCCTTTCCTTTCTAGGCAAAAGATGGTAATTATCAGAGTTCAGAATTCCAG
>CAUYQV010191761.1:0-11771 GCA_963574575.1 Galagoides demidoff | reverse complement strand
CCTGAGGAATAGGTTGTGAAATAATAATGTGAGGAAAAAGAAAAGAAGTTTTTGACGCAAATTGAATTATTCTGTCAGGGGGACAATGGCAATCCATTTGACCAGTAAATCAGCAGGTGCTGTTTGCCCCCAAGATGACATTTCCCAGAGCCTTTGGTGTTGATCAGTGGAATAAGGAACTAGAATAAAGTTAGGATCATTTCCAAGAAGTTGCCGTAGGCGGTGCCAATCTTTGAGGATAAGGGCGGCCACCATTTCAGAATCTGGAGTTCAAACTTGCTTAGGTGTAGTACTTAGATGAACCCATTTTAAAGGATCTAAAAGTTGACATATTAGAGAAGCAGGAGAGTGAGTAAATATACAGGTGAATTAGAATCCACACGTGGGAGTCGAGCCCGTGGAGAGCGTGTTCTGCCTTAGAAAGCGCCTGTGATGCTGGAGAAGTCAAGAGTTCTGAAAGAAGAAGGGTGAGCTGGGCTTTGAAGAGTGTCAAAGAGGGATGGCACGTTCACGGTTTTTAGATCTCGCAAAGAACGCCATTTGTCTGACTTTTTCTCAGATGACAAAAATTTGGCATCTTCCTGTGTTTTATTGTTTTCTTTTTTCCAATCCCTTGAAAGGGAAAAGTTCTTGGTTTAGTAGGATATAAAGGAGTTAGAGCTCTGTTGTCTATTTTGATAGTGAAATATTCCAGGCACATAACATATACAGACATACAGACAGACATATAGACTTTATTGTTGCCAGCTTTTAAATCCTTTTAAACATATATTTTTTAGAGCATTAATTTTTTAATTACCTAATGTATTTTAGCAATTTGTTCTAGTAATCATTTTTAATTATTATTTATATGCTTTGTAACTTAGATATGTAGTTCTACTATTTTTAGACATAAATATTATTAAGAAAAAACAAATTTAATGAGATTTGTTATTTTAAATAATATAATATTATTATAATTTTTTAACAGATCCATTCAAAGGCCATTTTTCTCTAGAGTTAAGATGATAAATACAGTGGCCTGGCCATGTTACAATAAAATTGTTATTGTCTTTTTGTTGTAGGTGGGTACCATGTTGAGATTAATTAGATAAACTATGTCCCAGTAGGCTGTTATTTGAGATTGAAGCTCGGGTCTTGGAATAAACACTAGATATAGAAACACTGAATTCCTCGAGAACAAAATTAGAACTAATGAGAATTAAAGTTTTGAACATGCAACCAAAATAAAGCAGGTGGAGCACAGAGACTGGGGACAAGGTCTGGGTGAGAGGAGAATTCCAAAGCTCCTGGTAGAAGTCTCCTGGCAGTGCTGCTAGGAGTGTTGGAGCGCTGCACCCCAAGTACCGCCTGTTCACGTGACCACCAGGCTTCTCCGGCAGCACTTACATGGCATTTACGAAACAGTTTAGAATTTAGGGGAAGGAACCTTTACTTGCCGGGGAGAATTCAGGTGCCTCGAAGCATGAAATATTGAGTTCTGGGAAACAGCTTTTTCCAAACTTTATCATACTTCTGTCCTTAGCTTAACAGCAGCTGCACAGTTACAGTTACAGCAAAGGGTACAAAGAGTTAATGATTATTCTTCTCAAGAACCCAGGGGCTGTTACCTGTCACATAGTTGTTTTCAAGGTGATTTGGCTCAGTGTCCAGTTCGTCCTGATCTTTGAAGGAGGATTTCTTTTGCAGCTGCCACTGCTTTCTTTTGCCATTTTCAGGGGCAATCACTGATTTATGTTAAGAAATTTGTTTTTGAAAGTGTTAACAGGCATGAAGAACTTTTTTTTTTCTTTTTTGATTCGTTGCTAGAATCATAGGCCTCCCGGTCAGGAACTAAAGCTGCTACAGAGGCAAATTCTTTGAGCTTTGGTGGAGAAGAGGGGCAAGACAAAGCAGGTTTAGGCAGATTAAAAATCTGAAGTCCAGCACTAGCTATCAGCCCAGGAGGGTGTGTGTTTTCATCTGAGGTAGACGACCAATGGTCCTTTCCATCCTTATGTTCCTCATCTTGCAACTCTTGTTAGAATTCAAGGGGAAGGGGGTCTTTGGCCGGAGCACAAAGGGGTCAACCCTGTACAGATTGGAGAGGGGGGTGTCCTGTTCATGACTGGGATTTAAACCATCTCTAATTAGCTCCCAGAGAGTAAAGGTACGAATACGAATTTTAGAGGGCCCAGATCTGTGTGTAATGAGAACGTGACTTTTCTCTCACTGTTTCCTAAATGGTGGCATCAACAGTGCCTTCACAGGGAAACCAAGGGCAAACCTCCTGAACAAAGTGCAAAAAGCATTCGGAGCAACCTGAACACACCTTTGTTTTGATCATAGACTTAAGCATTAGAATAAAGAGTTCTCGCTCCTTTGAGCCTGACTGTCCCATCATTTATTACTCCTCACAATGATTATCCCCCGATAAATACTCACCAAGTGCACAGTTTCACTTCTGTGCTCCACAGAGAATTTGCTCACTTTCTTACTTGAACTTTTCCCCTACTCTGGTCCTCAGTCAGGTGTCACCTCTTGAGAATTGGCAAGCAAAGTAAACAAACCAGAGGGGGATGGGTAGGAGATGGTGGAATAAAACACAAAAGATAAAGATCCAGGAGATAGAGATGGAGCTGAGAGGCAGAGATGGGATCGGGGGTCTGGGATATTTGTCTCTATCACTAGCACCCAAGTGCCCAAATAGCTTTATTTTTAAGGAGGCAGTACAAAGTTGCTTTTCAATGAAGTAAGGCACATTTTCAGCTTAATTATGAGAAGAGAAACAGGCACAAGTTCCCAGGTAAACATAACCTATTATTACTATGTGATCTCTAAAATATGGGCAATACTACATATCTACAAGATTAGCTGGAAAATGTACGTCACTGCTTTGAAGTGCAGCTGTGAACTTAAAATCTAAAGTTATAAGGAAAACATGTTTTTTTTTCTGTTGTGTTAAAAGTTGAAGCTTAGAGAAAATATGTTGTTACGTGTTGAGCAGGGTCAGTGGTGGGGGGGGGTTCGTCCCCAATACGTTCTCCCAAGCTTCAGGGGCCCTGCTGCCTCACAGCTCACCCTCTACATCACCAAACTCCCCGATAAAGAATTCAAAGTAATCTTCTTAAAGAAGTTCAGGGAACTACAAGAGAAAATCAATAAACAAATGATATCAGAAAAGAATACAAAATGAGAAGTTCGACAAAGTGATCGAAACCATAAAAAAAGAACCAAACTGAAATTCTGAAGTAAAGAAATTCTGGATCTGAATAACACATTTATTGACTAAAGAAAAAAACTTTATAGAGAGCTTCAACAGCATACGTAAGCAAACAAAAGAAAGAATCAGTGAGCTCAAAGATTGGCTATTTCAAATTACTCAGTCAAAGGAAGAAAAAGCAAAATGAATAAATACAGTGAAGAAAGTATATAGGACATATGCAATGCCATCGAGCAAAGCAATAGATGCATTGTTGGGGTATCGAAGGGAGCAGAGGAGCAAAAAAGAGGAAGAGACAATGACAGAAACCTTCTCACATATGGAGAGAGAAATGAACATACAGACCCATGAAACGCAAAATACGTTAAATATAAAGAGTCACAGGATTATCAAATTCACGAAGTCAGAGAGCCTTTTGAAAGCAATGAGTGAAAAGTGACTCATTTCATGTAAGTCTATCAGGTTTCTCATAGGAAACCTGGGAGGCCAAGGGAGAATGATGACAAACTCAAAGTGCTGAAAGAAAAAAAAAATTGCCCTTCGGAAATAAAGGGGATATAAAGATTGTCTCAGACAAACAAAATCCCTGGGAGTTCATCACCACTCTGCCTGCCCTAGAGGTAGTTCTTCACGTTGCAATGGAAGGATATTAACTAGCAACATGAAAGCATAAGAAAGTATAATGTAAGTATAGAGTCACTTATACTGATAGTTATTCTTTATGCAATTCTACAAAAAAACATGGGAATTATACCGGCTGGCCATAAAGGTCATGTGCAATTTAAAAAGTTACACAAGCTTTAGAAAACACTGTAGAAATACTTTGAATCACTAGATGATGTCCTCCCGAGTGAAGTTATTTTCATTCTGGCAGCTTGTGATCTTCAGGGAAAGTCAACTTAACCCAATCTGGGGTTGGACTGTTTCGGAACAGGGCTTCAGTTATTTGTACAGCCTAATCTACTTTTATATCACTTTTAGTTCAGAGGCCATCATAAGTAAATACCTGGAGTGCCTATGAGGACCACTTATTTTTGTTGGTCCGTAAGTTCAGTTATTGCCCCTTGATCTATCTAAGGCCAGTAGAAGATCTGCGGGTCTGCTCATCCTCATAGTCATTGGATTTGTATTGATTGTGAACTTAAAAATGCCTCAAAAGTTAAAACAGCATGGTATTTGGACCTCAGTGTTCTGGGTTTCTTTCCCTTTTCTATCTTGACACTTTGGGTCTTCACTGCCCTGGAATTTCTCCAATGTCTTTAAACAGATCTTGAGATATATCTTAGAATTTAAAAATATCTATTATAATTGCTCGGAAAAATAATATAACTGATTACCCTAAGGGATAAGCAAAACTTTTTTTGCAAGTGAAATAAAGCTTTACTCAGAGATAAAGGACACAGTATTTATATCTCATATTTACTTTCTTTTGAAATTCTAAGCAAAAATATGGCAAATTGAGGACTAATAACCAGATCTTGAGTGACTCCTCAGGCAAAATTGGTATATTCCTTATGTCTGCAGAAATTAAAATGACTGTTGTGAAACAAACACCATTTAAAACTAGCTTGCATAAATGTTAAATTAGAGTGATTTCAGTATAGTAATTAAAATTTCATAGACTTGGGTAGTTTTAGGAGGCTTAAGTTTTGTTATCTGTTAGCTTTTGTTATAAGCTTGTTGATGCACATAAAAATGTTAGTATTTCACTAAATAGTTTACTACTGAATGTTAAACTCTTTGGTATTATCTTAAAGCATTATTTTTAGATTTTGCCTTATACACATTCTTGATTTGAAAAGTCTATTAATTTCATCCTTTTATAGAGGGAGAAACAAATCAAACTCAAAAGGAAATGAGTAGGAAATGGTTTAGTAATATATAGCTTGATAATATAAATAATCTAAAAGAGAAATATAAAATATATTTGATGTTATCTTAGAGATAATAATTTTTATAGGTATATTTTATTTAAGAATATTCTTCTTAGCAAAGTATCTCAAGAATGGAAGAAAAAGTATCCGTACTCAACCCTACTATGAAACAAATAGTTAGCTATCGTAGGAAAGCTATAAACCAATTTTAGCCCAAGAATAAGGGGAAAGGGGAGAGGGAGTGGAGGGTAGGGGGGAAGATGGGTAGAGGGAGGGGGATTGTTGGGACCACACTTATGATCTATCCTATAAAGGTACATGTGAATCTTTCTAAATGTGGAATATAAATGTCTTAACACAACAACTATGAGAATGACATGAAGGCTATGTTGGCCAATTGGATGAGAATATTTCAAATCGTATATGGAAACAACACACTGTACCCCATGATAGCATTAATGTGCACAACTATGATTTAATAAAAAAAAGATACTTATTCAGTCTTCCTAACAGTAGGTACCCTTATTTACATTCATCTATAATTCTACCAAATTAATCACCTAAAACTTCTAATGTTGTCTTCAAATGGCTCTCATTTTCCTGGTGAATAAACTCCTCAGTCCCACATACAAATCATTTTCTTCATAATTTGATTCTCTACTTATATCTGTAAGTCACTCTCCTCCCATTTTCTCCTAAAAACCCTATGTTCTAACTCCGTTTCAACTTTCCACATTTCCTAATACTGCTGTTTCTTCTTTGATTATCCTTACCTTATCCTTTACCCAGTCACCTCTTACTCATTTGTAAGTCACAAGACACATATCACTATGACCTTACCTAATTCTCCCAAGAAAAGTTGGTTAGCCTCCTCTTTTATTTCTTTTCATGGAATTGGTATAAATTAGAGTGACATACTTAGGATTTCTAATATCTGTTGGCATTTCCTATGTTGCAAAGTCAATGGTGAAGGATTTGATGGCAATCACAGTACTTACAATATTATCTTATAATATATTTATATTTTCCACATTACGAGAATATAGTGACTTTTTCTGCTTTTCCTGCATATGCTCAGTGAGGAGAGAGATACATTAAGACACACAAAGACAGACATATTAATTTCAAAATACATATTCCAAGAATTTAATTTTGATCTCTATGACAGAATTAAAACTTACATTTCCTTTAAAAAATACTTTTTTTCACTGGAAATACATCATTTATTTTTAAAAGAACATCTAAGTAGGAACTCAGTGGATTTCAAAAAGCAGACTGTTCTAAGGGAAGACTATAATATCAATGATTTTGACCTTAGTGTGAACATTTATCAGCTTATAAACACTCTTTAGCAACAGACAGCCTTACCTTTTACAACCGAATTAAAGCCTTTGACCATTTAGAGGAGTTTTGAGTGTCACTTGGCAAGTGGGGCTTGTGTTTGTGGACTTTGCATTGATAGTTAGAGATTCCTTGCATCTGATTATATTTTTATTCTTCTATGTATCAAACTCCTTGTGGCATTTTAAAATTTCATTTAAAAAATATCAATATATAGTACTTATAGATATTATGGGGTATATGTGATATTTTGATACACAAAGAGAATGTGTAATGATCAAGCCAGTGTATCTGGGATATCCACCACCTTAAGCATTTATCATTTCTTTGTGTTGGTAACATTTCATAACCCCTCTGAAAGCTATTTTGAAATACATAATACTCCCTTACATTGTTGTCAACTATAGTCACCCTACTCTGCCATCAAACACTAGAACTTATTCCTTCTAAGTGTATATTTGTACCCACCAGCCAGTCTCTCTTGTCTCTGAACCTTTTCTGGCCTCTCGTTTCTGTAATTCTACTCTTTACTTTCATGAAATCTACCATTGAGTGAGGTATGTGTCTTTCTGTGTCTGGTTTATTTCACTTAACATAATGACCTCCAGTTTTGTCCATGTTGCTGCAAATGACAGGATTTCACTTTTATGGTTGAATGGTATATCATTGTGCGTGTGTGTGTGTATCCGTTTTATTCTTATCCATCCATCCACTGATGGAAAGGGTAAATGAGAGGTGCCCCATAGTCCACATTCACACCATGGACTCTTGTAATTGTGGCCATGAGAGAGCCCCTCAACTCTCTTGGGCTCCGAGACTGGTACATGGAGCTGCTTGGAGTCTGCACAACAGCATTCCTCCAGAGAAAAAGAGTTTATATTGGGTTCCACATATCCCCAGAGACTCAAGCAGCTGTAGCACAGTGCTCTCTTGAGAGCCTAGCCCCCACCAGACTGCATTCTGCCCTGGGACCCAACAACCCCTATATCTTTTATTTCATTTTGGTTTTTCCACTAGTGATTAGAATCCATTCTAAGAACAGTGCTGATCAAATTATCCAATCATTACACAACCAAACATGTGTATATAAGAATGGAAGTATGAAAACACTTCTTCATTATGGTTAGAGAGCAGTACACCAGTGTAGATAGCATAGGTATGAACAGAAAAGTTTAAAAGCAGAGGAAGATTATTTTTGATAGATACAAATAATACAAACTCAAACCAATCATTATCTAGTTTTGTATCTAGATCTTTTATCATGTGAAATTGTTCCTCTTTTTTTTTTTTTGCATTTTAACTCTTAATAGAGCTATGAGTAACTTTCAAGTGCTGTAAGAGCCTCATAATTTTAATTATTTAAATTAAGAAAAATACACTTTAGTGTACCATCAGAAGATATTCTGAAACTTGATATTTGCATATTTTCTTTGCTATGTTAAGTCATTTGTCAGAGATAATTTATGAATGTCATTTGAAGTCATTAAATTCATTGGTCACAATGGGACACCCTCAAAATTTAACAAAGATAGATACTGAAACACAGAATCAACTGAGTTAGGGCATATTAATGTGGACAATGCAAAAAGATACAGAAAATTCAGATTGCCCTGATCAGTTTGCTATGCATTTAAAAAGGACAGGAACTGGTTGGTTGAGCAGTTACAAGTGACTTGCTTAGGCAATTTATTAACATGTTTATATTGTTATTTTAAGAAAAATTACACAACCAAACGTGTATATAGGAATTGGAACTATGAAAACACTTCTTCACTATGGTTAGAGAGCAGTGCACCAGTGTAGATAGCATAGGTATGAACAGAAATGTTTAAAAGCAGAGGAAGACTATTTTCGATAGATACAAGTAATACAAACTCAAAGAAACAGACCTTTCCTGCTATTCCTCAGTAGAGTTCAATATCTAGAGAGTGAGACATACAGAGAGAGAAAATTATAAATCATCCAAGAAGTATTTTAATAAAGCATACAAGTTTAAAAAAAGCAATAAAGAATATGGCCTCCTAAACCATTCTGGGTGAGGCTTCTAAGGGCCATAGCCAGAGGCTAGTTTATGATTTTGATTTTGTTTGGTTATAAAATTATGAAATTATTGCATATAATAGAAATATGAAAGATACAGAAAACAAAAATAAGAAAATACAAATTACCCAGTATTTAATCCACCCAAAGACACATATTAGTATTAGTTTTAAATCTGTCCTTGCATATATTTTACATGCCTTTTAAATGGTTTTGTTCTTGTGTGCATAATTACGCATCTTTTAAAATAATGTAATAAAATCAAAAAACTAAAATATTTAATACACAATGTTAAAATATTTAATAGAAAATATATAATAGAAAATAAATAAACAATTACATGTATAAGAAGAAAGTATCAGATAGTAAACTTGTTACACAGAGAATTAAATCACAGAGATGTGATGGAAAGTCACTGAGTAGATTTTTACATTGGGTAGTCAAAGAAAGATTCTCAATGAAGGTTCTATGTTGCCTTAAAATATATAGCAAGCACTGTAATTAGCTGCAAAACAAGCAGGTAAAAATCAGTGCCAGCTATGAAAACGATAGTGCATAGACTTGACAGGATAAAGCTTATCATATTTGATGAATAGGAACAAAAGAAGGTGTGGCTGAATCATATTGCAGGTTTCAGAGTAGGAAGAAATGAGATGAGAGAAATAGTTGGAGACAAGATCATATACAACATAGTATTCAGATCTAGGGGGTTTTGTAAATGGGCAAGGCTAGAAGGGTAACACTTCGATAGCCATTGGAGTAGCTCTTTATAGGTGAGATTTAAGAAGTGGTAAGAAGCAGGCTTTGCCTGCTATGGCTACAAATGAGAGATAAGAAGTGGTGAGTCCAGGGGAGATTTTCATAGTCGAGGCTTTAAGACTTACTGATGGTCTCACTATATACAAAAATCAGTACAAGATGGACTAAGGACTTAAATGTAAGGCATAAAACCATTAAAAAAAATTCTAGAAGAAAATATAGGTAAAACTCTTCTAGACATGGGCCTTGGCAAATAATTTATGACTAAGACTACAAAGGCAAATTAAGGAACCAATAAATGTGACAAATAAATGTAAAAGCACAGTAAAGAAAATAATCAACAGAATTAACATTAATGCAAACATGGAGTACAGTGTGGTGTTTTCATAATGTACACAGCTATCATTTAATAAAAAAATACAGGTCAGTTTAATGATGGAGTATTTACATCATAGTAGTTGAATAAAACCATATCTAGGCAATAATGGTTACTTTAGGACTTTCAATACAGAAAGAATTTTTTAGCCTGACCAATGAAATATGCCTGACCCATTTTTGAATTATGGGCTCTGGTGAATCAGGTTCACATTTGCAGTCAGAGGAGACTGCCAAAACCCTACATATAAAATAGGGCAGTTAATAGTGAGATTCTATCTTCTTTAAGAGTGGTTGAAAGTGGAGAGAAAGGGGAGGAGAGGGAGGATATGGGAGGAGGGAGGGTAACATACCTGGCTAACACCCCCAATCTGCTAACAGGGTATTTGGGGGGACCTCACCTAATGTGCATGATGCAATGTTACATTTCAAATTTAAGAAATGAGTATAATTGTGATGGATGTGTTACTTAGTTCAATGTAAGCATTTCACAGTGTATATTGAAGCAGTACCTTGAACCTCATAAATGCATCAATGTACAAAGTTATGATTTAATAAAAAAATTAAAAAAACCAGAATAAACAGGCAACCTTCAGAATAGAAGAAAATATTCACGAAGTATACATTTGACAAAGACTAATCTACAAAGAACTCAAATCAGCAGGAGGAAAAAAAAACTACATCAAAAAATCAGCAAAAGGGCAGCGCCTATAGCTCAGTGGGTAGGGCACCTGCCACATACACCCAGGCTGGTGAGTTTGAACCCAGCCACGGCCAGCTAAACAACAATGACAACTGCACCCCCCAAAATGGCCAGGCATTGTGGCGGGTGCCTGTAGTCCCCGCTACCTGGGAGGCTGAGGCAAGGGAATCACTTAAGCATAAGAGTTTGAGGTTGCCGTGAGCATGACATAATGACACTCTGTCTAAAACAAAAAAACAAAAAAACAAAAAAACAGCAAAAGACATGAACCCAAATTTTTTAGAGAAGACAATATGACCAATGAAAAACTGTTCAATATCACTAATGATCAAGGAAATGCAAAAGGAAACCACAATATGATTCGGTTTACCCATGTCAGAATGGCTACTATTAAAAAGTCAAAAAGCCATCATTATACTTTCAAGATTTGGAAAAATAAGTCTTTGTTTTGTATGGAACCAGAATAAAACCCTTATAGCCAAGACAATTCTTAGTAATAAAAACAAAGCCAGGGCTATCTCCCTACCAGACTTTAGGCTATACTGCAAGACCATAGTGATCAAAACAGCATGGTATTGGCACAAAAATAGAGACACTGACATTTGGAACCAAATAGAAAACCATGAGATGAAACTAACATCTTACAGCCACCTGATCTTTCATAAACCAAACAAAACATACACTGGGGAAAAGAATCCCTATTCAATAAATAGGGATTTATTGGGAGAGTGCTGGGTGAACTAGATTAACTACCTATAAAAGACTGAAACTTGACCTACGCTCTCACCACTTACAAAATTGATTCAACATGGATAAAAGATTTAAACCTAAGCCATGAAACAATAAAAATCCTTGAAGAAAGTTTGGGGAAAACACTTGAAGGTATCAGTCTGTGGAAAGATTTAATGAAGAAGACTTCTGTGGCAATTGCAATAATAACAAAAATAAACAAATGGGACTTAATTAAAGTGAAAAGCTTCTGTACAGCTAAGGAAACAACAGCCAAAGCAAACAGACAACCTACACAATGGGAAAGGATATTTGAATATTATGAATTGGACAAATGCTTGTTAACTAGGATCTATAGAGAACTCAAACTAATCAACAAAGAAGAGATCCAACAATCCAATATATCACTGGACAAGAGACATGAATAGAATCTTCTCTAAAGAAGACAGATGAATAGCTAACAAGCATATGAGAAAATGCTCATTGTTCCTAATCATCAGAGAAATGAAAATCAAAACCACCCTGAGATATCATCTAACCCCAGTGAGAATGGCCCACATCACAAAGTCTCAAAGGGGCAGATGCTGGCATGAATGTGGAGAGAAGGGAACACTTTTACACTGCTGGTGGGATTGCAAACTAATACAACCTTTTGGAAGAAATTATGGAGAATCCTCAAATAATTCAAATTAGACCTCCCATTTGATCCTGCAATCCCATTACTAGGCATCTAGCCAGAAGAAAAAAA
>CAUYQV010191759.1:0-19064 GCA_963574575.1 Galagoides demidoff | reverse complement strand
TTTTTTTTTTTTTTGAGACACAGCCTCAAGCTATCCCCCTGGGTAGAGTGCCATGGCATCACAGCTCACAGCAACCTCCAACTCCTGGGCTCAAGTGAGTCTCCTGCCTCAGCCTCCCAAGTAGCTGGGACCACAGGCGCCCGCCACAACGCCCAGCTATTTTTTGGTTGCAGCCGTCATTGTTGTTTGGTGGGCCCGGGCTGGATTTGAACCTGCCACCTTAGGTGTATGTGGCTCGCGCCTTAGCCACTTGAGCCACAGGTGCCGAGCCTGTCATATCTTCTTGATAAATCAGATATTTACCTTGAATTGTACTTTTTACCTTTTTTCCTTTTATATTCCCTTGTTTCTCACTCATTGCTTTTGTTTTCATTCTTTCTGCTTCATTTTAGTTGTGTCTCTCTCCAGCAGCATAGAGTATATTTTACTTTCTCTTTTACTGAATCCAAGAATCTGATTTTCTTTTTGTTTTTTTTCTGAGACAGTGTCTCACTATGTGGCCCTGGATAGAGTACCGTGGCATCACAGCTCACAGCAACCTCAAACTCTTGGGCTTAAGTGATTCTCTTGCCTCAGCCTCCCAAGTAGCTGGGCCTACACACACCCACCACAACGCCCAGCTACTTTTTGTTGCAGTTGTTGTTGTTTAGCTGGCCTGGCCTGGGTTTGAACCTGCCACTCTTGGTATATGTGGCTGGCGCCATAACCACTGTGCTACGGCGCTGAGCCAAGAATCTGATTTTTAACAGAATAATAACTACTAAAATGGAAATGAGACAGGTTTGAAAATATTCCTACAGTCCTATGTTTCCTGTTTATTATTTTTATTGGTTATTGCACCCCTGAACTATTTCCCTGTGGGCCAAGTTTTCTTCTTCCCTCTTCAATAACTCAGAAATTCTGTTTTTATCTAAACTACTAACTTGACATTTCCAACTCGCATATTTCAGCCCACGCAGTACTTATCTATCCACATCACGAGTGAAACAGAACCTGTTCTCAAGAGCTGCTTTAATATGCTGTCACTGTCTTCATTTTACTAACTCCCTGCTTTTGTTAAAATAATTTAGAATCTTAGCACTGTGTTAAAGATCATTCCTCTTCTTAAAAAATCCTTTTGCTAACAATTGCTTTTCACATACGACCACACTATTAATGATTATTCAGACAGTTCTACCGGCTCGATTGTTCACTTCTCCATGAACTATTGACATTTCTTGAATTATTTTTTGGGGGCGGGGGGCTGGGGCTGGATTTGAACCTGCCACCTCTAGCATATGGGGCCAGCGCTCTACTCTTTGAGCCACAGGCACTGTCCTATTTTCATTATTTTTAATTGCTATTTTTTTCATATGGCTAAAATACTTTAGACTGCTGATTTTTTTTTTATAGACATAAACTCTTAATTTAGCAAAATAAACTTACATGGGGTTAGAAACTCAGTTCCCGAGGTGCACTAGTCACACTTCTAATGCTCAACACCACGTGTGGTCAGTGGCTGCCACACTTGGCAGTGTGACGTAGGATGTTTCTATCACTGTGCAAAGTTAGAGTGGACGGCTCAATGTGGTTCCCCTCTTTTCAGCTACTGACTTTCAAAACAGCTGGATGTATTGTTATGTGTTTATATTTAGAAATACAGTTCTAGATTGCTCAGTATTGACATATGACACAGATTCTATCAGGGATTATTTAAAACAGAGTTTGGCCAACTACAGCTGCCCTGTGTAAAATTTTATTGAAACACAGCAACACTCATTTGTTTAATATTACCTGAAGCTGCTTTTGTGCTATTAGGGAAGATTAATAAATACTTATGCAAAGGCTACATGGCCCAAAAAGCCTAAAAATACTCCCTATCTGGCCTTTTACAAAAGAAATTTCCCATGGCTCTGGCTCGGCACCCTTAGCACAGTGGTTACGGCACCAGCCACATGCACCAAAGTTGGCCCCTGTGAACCTGGCCCAGGGCCAGCTAAACAACAGTGACAACTGCAACAGAAAATAGCCTGGTGTTGTGGCGGGTGCCTGTAGTCCCAGCTACTTGGGAGGGTGAGGCAAGAGAATCACTTAAACCCAAGAGTTTGAGGTTGCTGTGAGCTGTGATGCCACAATACTCTGCCCAGGATGACATTAAAAAAAAAACAAACAAGAAATTTCCCATCCCTTGCCTGTAATATTATTTGATTTTTCTGGATAGGGTGTGGGGACAGGGAGTGGGGGCCTTCCCCAGGAACAGGAGCTCACAGAGAGCATATCAGCTTCTCATCCTGTGCTCAACACAAGGCTGGCAGGAAGGTCCCCGGGATGCAATGTGCAGGACTGGCTCAGAAATCAGACTGCTCCTGGGCGTGCTGGCCGGGGGATAGGAACCTCCTCCACTCACCTCCCTCTTGGCACATCACTTCACAGGCATGGGGGCCCTCTGAATCTCGAGTGGGAGACTTTTCCATTTGTTTTGGGTTCTATCAATGGGGAGTTAGAAGGAGAAGCAGCCAAACACCGTTTTTAGGCTGCTCTTTTGGTCCTTGCCTATACTCAGTGTGTCCCGAAGTTGCCACGTGTAGGGAAAACAGGAAATTGTAGCTAAATGTACCTTTACTTACAAAATATTCATTACAAAACTTTACGAAAAAGTGGCCAACACACAGACAGTATTTTGTAATGAATATTTTTGTAAACAAAGATACATTTAGCTACAATTTCCCCTTTTCTCTCTATACACGGACTTTAGGGTTGACCTCTGGGACACCCTGTACTTTGATAAATGGAATTTGCTTAATAGCCTAATGTCAAATTTGCTTCAGTTCATAGTCTCTTAGTCTATGGCAAGTTGAGTGCCCTGAGGATTCTGGATTTTGTACATTTATTACAAGGGCAGTTAGTGATCAGATTTAGGGACATTTCACTGCATCTCAAGAGACACTCATGCCACACACGCCCTTTACAGTGGCTAGAGGACGGGTACATTGGTCAGCATCACATGTGCAATTCAAAATCTATCCACCGCCTTCCTATTTTTAGGGCCTGGGTCCATTCTAACGAGTACTTAAAACAGTGACATCAGTGACTGTGGATGCCGAGAGAAAGCAGACAGCTCACCTGAGAGTGGTGAGTTCTGAGGAGCTGGTGCAAAGAGCGTGTGCCCCATTCACAGTGCCTGAGTCACTGTGTGCAAACGTGGGCCCAAAGGAAGAAGCTGCTCCAACATTAAGCACCAGTCTTCTACTCCTTCAGTGGGTTGAACGTTACAGGACCTTCAGAAACTGCCGCTGAGGATCAGGGCGGCAGCGCTTACCTGTATGTCGTCCATGGGCTGTGAGCACTCTTCACTGTCAGCACTATCACGGTAGGCCCCCATGTCTGTGTTCACCACCTCTCTGTTAGCCATCATCAGGACACTCATGGGCTCCCGCGGACGCACCTGTGAAGGCGCTGCGTCCTTTCCTACACTGGTCCCCTTCGGATTTCCAGTCACCTGCACTGTAGACACACCAATGGAAAGATCTTTGGCACTCCACTTTACTACAGGCTGAGATCCAGAGGCTTGGAATCCTGCAGTCTCTGGAGTGGGAGGGGAGAGTTCCCGGCTGCAGTCCCTCACTCCTTCACTGGGGCTGACTGTCTCAGGGACAGGCTGCTTAGAACTAGGGCTTTGCCTCCTGATATTTGGCTGTTCCAGACTCAGTGCAGTGGAAAGCAGCTTCTCCTGCCTTGCCTGGAAGTACTCAGGGTTCAATTTATGCTTTTTGGGAGCCGGATAATCTTTGTGGCTCTCACTGCTGTAGTAATTAGAGGGTTCAGACCGAGGTCTTCTCAGCTCTGAAAAGTACAGTAGAAAGGATAGTCAGGACAGGTGATAAAATTAGGAAACCTAAATAATTAACACTTTCTCTATGCCCGAGAGTTACAAAGCACAAAGCTGGAACTCAAGACGTGTCCCTAATATTTAATTATTCCCTAGTAGCATATATCGTGTTCAGATAATCCTCCTTCAAAAATGTATACTTCTCGCATGAACGTAGAATTTTTGCTACTTTCTATATTTTTGGGTGGGGGCTGGGGTGGAGCACTAAGCATTCTTAAAGGAAAATCAGAAACATTAAAAATACATAAATCTATGTGACTATCTTCTGGAATTTTCTGAGGGCAGGTGCATGGAAGCAAATGGGAGACCTGTCAAGTTCTGAGATGTCATAATTTTGAGTTCTTACCTGGATTGGTACTTGCGATAACAGTGACTCCTTTGGGTATTTCTGCAGAGTTAATGGCTTCACTGTGCCACTGGGCCATCCAGCTCTCTGTGGCAGGCTCTTCACTTGGAGGACAGTGGATCCTGGGGTTCTGACCCAGCTGAGCCTGCTCATCTCTCTGCAGGTGCTCCAGACATTCTGCTAATTTCACATGACCCCTTGACCTGGCAATTCCCAAAGGTAGTCTTCCTAGAGAGTCTGGGATGGAGATGGCCCGTCGGTCCCACTTGTACAGCACGACAGCAGCTTCCAAGTGCCCTAGGGCACACGCCCACATCTAAAGACAAGAAGACAGAGGCAAGTTTCTCAGAGAGAGATTAAAACTGTATTTCACTTTTGCCGGTGCTGCCAGTTGGCAAGCTAGTCCTTAATGGCAATCTCGGCGGGGCCATAAAAAAATTGCCATTTATAAAGTATCTCACAAATGCTGTATATCAACAAGGGATAACAATGAGAACCAGGCATATCCCAAAGCCAGATGGGGAAAATGTCTTGGGGACTAAAGGAACCTACTCCTTACCAGAGGAGTGCAGGAGAAGTGGTCCACATTCAAGGGGTCGACTTCCAGCTCCAGATCGATGCTATCTGCATGCTTTGTACTGTAAGAGACGGCATCCGACGTTACCGCGCTATTAGTCAGTGTTAAAAGGAAAGATCAGACTGTCACAAAACCCCACAAAGATGAAACCGAACTGGACGTCTAACACTCCTGATGTAAAGAAACGGAGCCCCAGGTTTCTCAGGCCGCTGGGACTCTCTGTGGCCAGCAGAGGTGTCCGAATTTTATTTCCTCTGCTGCACCCTGGAAGAAGAGTTGTCTTGGGCCACACGTTAAATACACAAACACTAAGAAAAGCTGATCAGCCAAAAAAAGGTCTGTGCATCATATTTGTGATATCCAACACCACAGATAAGCAAAGAAAGTCCTCGCGAAATCAGCACATGGCCTGTAGCTGCAGGCTGGACACCCCTGGTAGGAGTTCAAAAGAAAAAAAAAAATTCAACATTAAATTAGGATCTTGCTCAGTATTTTCTGGATAGAAATTCATAAAAAAAAAACCCTTGGGAACTATCTTAGAGAAAGCCTTTTGCTCACAGGCCACAATGCTTAGTGAACGGCCGGATTTCTCTCCGCTCGTGTAAATCCTTAGGGAGAGTTTGACACTGATAAGCAGCGAGGCTGACCCCAAGTCCCCGGAACTGCGGCCTTACCGCCACTTGATTAGGGTCTGGATGAGGGTGGCGTAGCCCTGGGCAGCGGCCAGGTGTAACAGCGTCATCCCCCGGAACGTCTTTGAATGGATCAAGTGCTTGGACTTGGCCCAGCAGGCTCGGCTCATCATCTTCTCACACACCACGACCACGCGGCTCTCGAAGCAGCTCCCCAGGGTCCCAGCCCCGGAAGTGCACTGCATGGAAAAGCACATTCGGATGTCAGGACGCTGGCCGGGTCCCGCCCCACGTCAGCACCCTGATGGCCGGGACACAGACGCTCTAGCATTAGCGCCTCGAGACGGAAAACACAAAACACTAAGAATCAAGGAACATCGTGGAACAGAGAGGAGAAGGTGCCTGGTCTTGGCCTGGCAGCCCTGCTCTGAAGCCGTGTGGTAAGATGTGATCTCCCTGACCCTAAGAACACCGGAGTCCATCTGTTTCTGCTGACACTGATCACAAGCGTCATGCCTGTCTGTCCTCTCAGGGACAGCGTAGACTGCTTTAAAAAAAAAAAAAAAAAGGCTCTAGCTTCCCAATTAAAATCAACATCGTAGGCAGAAAACTGTCAGAGGACAAAGCATAGTTAGCTTTCCTGATGTTTCCACCTGGGGATCCAGAGCTCTGTGTCTCTTTTGCTTCTTCTAAAGGAGAATTAAGTCACTTAGATGTTTTTCCCCCTCAAGAAGCACTTACTAATACCTGGTAATAATTTGGTCCTCTATATAAAATAAAAAGGGTGCTGGAGAAAGAACAGAGATCTTGAGAGTTACTAATAACAATAAAGGGACAGGAAAGAGAAATCTATGTATTTTAACCACACGGCTTTCTTCCTGTGAATCCGTCACAAAGGAAAAAAAATAAAATCAAAGTAAATAATCTCAATAAGTTATTGGAGTCTCTGACCCCAGTTTTAAGTTTAACACCCCTCCCCCCGGAATAAATGGCATATGTAGCCTAATTCATGTCTCTGGCATTATTTTTAATACTATTTTTTTCTGGCAATAAATACCATAAATTTCATCTACTATAGAAATACTATAGCTTCTGGTTGCTTTTTATCTTTAAATCTGGGGGAAAAAATGCCTCCAGAATAAAAGGCAGATGTGGGACATGACGACCCCCTCATAGAGCTGTGACGCCTTGAAGGAGCACAGTGGGGTGACCCTGTGTGGCAGACGGGCCTCGCCGCACAAGGCCCAGCAGAGCCATTTCTATACGTACCAGATGGACACAGAAATCACACTGGGGAGTGAACGAAGAGGCAATCTTCTTGTATTAAACAAAAATGGTCAAGTGTCCATCATATATAGCAGACCTAGGCATTTACTGAAGCCGATTTAAATTGATGAAGGAATAGTCAATAGCAGTTAATATGGGGTGAGATTGTAACAGTCTGATGCTGAATAGCTGAGCTTTAAGATGACATCAAATACCATTCCCTTCCTGCAACCTTTGCTGGTAAAAAAAAAGTATTTTATGGGATCTCTTATTTTAGCCATGAAGTATATTCAACAAGGATTACTTCTTTTATAAAACACAGTAGTGTCAGGTGAAGAAGCAGCCTGTCTTAGCCTCAATGACATGTTAGAAGGCACCAAACCTTTTCTTTTCTATAAATTTCTGAAGACAGAGAAGACAGAAGAAAGTCGGAGGAGAAGGCAGGTCCCTTTCTGGGTTGTGGTATACGATGTTTTGTTTCCATCTGTTGTTATTATGAAAAATAGTACTGACGCTCACTGTTTGAGTTTGCAGGCAACAGCTCAGTTGTGGAGGTTGGAAAATACTACCAGCCTCTTTAAATTTATCTCTGGGATCTCTGGAAAAATTATTTCTGCCTAGGAGGTTTTCCCAAAATGAACTTCTCTAAAGCCTTCTAGGCCAATGGGATGCTAAGATAATATTCGGTGATTTCCCTGTCCTTGGGAGTATAATGCATTCTTCAGGGAATTTATGAAAAAGCAGGCAAAAGGTACTGCACCCGAGGAGGCTTCAGTGCTGCATAACGGCATACACAGTTTCTCTGGGCCCTCTCATACTGATCTTCTTGAGTTTATAAAAGGTTTATAAATTACTGAATTCAATTATGTTTTATACCTATCTTAAGATAGGGATAAAATACAAAGCAGGGAGATTCTAATTTAATTCTGCGCCCTTGCAGATCTGAGTCACCATCTGGCCTCTAATTTTTCATCGGGTGCCCTCCTGCCACTGCCAGGTCACAGCAGTGAATTCTGAGCTGAGTAAGATCAATATACAGATCCGGGCGGGGAGCGCACAGGTGAGAAGCTCCACACCCTGGGGCTTCTTCTACATCGGACAGGTTACAACTCTGGGGAGTACAGGCACTCTTAAGCACTTCCTTGGACATCCTGCCCACCCCAGGAAGGTTGACCGGTAGCGGAGAAGGGACTTAGGACCCACCGCCTCACCCATCGGTATGATGCTGGACAAAAAACGAGATGGTCACCAGCACAGACCCCCACCTGGGCTTGACTGCCGCCCCCGCCGCCGCCGCCGCCGCCACCACTGCCACCTCCACTGCTGCCTCCTCCGCTCGCCTGTCTGTGCTGCTGGGACCCCGTCATCTCGGCCATCCTCCTTTCCATCTGCTCCAGTCGCTCCAGGATGGACATCCTGAACTGGTTATCTAGGGCAGAGCAGGGGTCAGAGTGAGGTTGTGTCTGGAAGCAAAGCAGTCAGCGTGCGGTCTATCCCAGGGCAGGCACCTGGGGACTCTAGGCAACGTCACCGAATCACAGAGGTCTGGCCAGGCTGGACCCTGCAGCACGCAGTGGGTCTGGCACCTCACACATGACGGTAGCACCAACAGTGCCCAAAGGTCTCAGATAAAGGAACAGTAAATCCCTTTTGTCAAAGATCCAGGTTTCAGGTTCCTACCACCCCATTTCTTTGTCTAATTCCCCAATGGAAACCTCACCGTGAGAGCCGGGGCGGGGGGGGCCTAGAGCAGATAGGTGGACTGAGTACGATTTAATTCAGATGGAGAAGAAAGCGATCCCTGCAGGAAAGGAGGATACATCAAACCCACTGAAAAAGAGTGGCGGCTATTTGACCCAAACACTGATTTAAAAAAAAAAAAATACCTTCAATTTTACTTCCTCACCTGGGCTCTGGCTTTTATGATTCATAGTAAGGTTAGTTTCCCTCACTGCCTGAGACCCTTACACATTTCTTTTAACACACGTCTCAATCAGAGACAAACACAAAGAAAGGCTTCAATTCTGTGTGAGAGGAAACCAGCCAGGGCTGTAACTCAAGGAGAAAAAGCCTGTGATTCTACTACACCCCTTCACCGAGATAAGAACATACGTGTCCACCGGTACACCTGCACGCGTATACACACAGCACACGTAGATTAGAACCGTGTTACCTGTACGTACACGAGGAGCTGAAGCCATTCATAAAATCAACCCACCTATATTCATTTAAAGTATTTTAATGAATAAACCATGTCAGATAATTAACAGCAAACAGAAGAGAAAAAGCCTCCTTCTACCCTAGTATAGTCAGATCTGGGTAAGAACACAGGATGCTGTGAGGAGGAGTGATGTGTAAGGGTGGAATTTATTAAGTCCAGGTAACAGTCAAGTTCATCCACAGTGACAGACATGCCGACAACCGGGGCAAGGTCATGGCAAATGCAAAGGCCCTGGTGCAGGACGTTCAAGGAGCAGAACAGGAGGGCTGAGGGAGCTGGAGAGGTGGGCGGGAACCGGGCAGGGACCGGTGGTTAAGGGCACAGGTTCTGCCATGTAACAGTTACATAACTCTGAACATTGAGCAAAACCTCTCAGTGCCTCAGTTTCCTCACCTCTTAAATGGGGATGGTAACTGCACTCCCTCAGAGGGTTGTTTACGTAAATGCTCAGAACGTGGTGAGTGTTCTGGTCGCCATCTTCACCTTTGGACAAACGAGTTAAGTGTCTGTAGCAACTGACCCAACAGCTGTGACGACATGGTTCTCCTCAACCTGCTAAGGGGGTAACTATTTTCAGAATAGAGTCACCTGAATCATGGAAAGGGGAACCCAGAAAGGAAGTATTTTATCGGTACTCCTGGCCATCCTGGGATACTACAAATTACCAGACCAGCGAGTGAGCAAAGCTTCCCGATTCCACGTGGGAGAGAACAGGGGACAGGGCTAACACGGTCCCCTCCCTGCCCGCAGGTGCTGTTTCCATCACTTCACAGACATCAACCCATTTGCTCCTCATGACAATCACATGAGGTGGGTATTGTCATCTCCCCCACTTCACAGATGAGAAAACTGAGGCATCCTGAGAACACTAATCTGTTCGGTTGTAGGACCGGGAATTTAACCACACATGGTAACAGGAAGGGCAGGTTCTGGGAAGAGAAGGTGCACACATGTGAAAAATCTCAGCTTTAGGAAAAGAGGAAAAAATACCCGCTCACCAGGAAAGGACTCAGTGCTGACTTAGCATCAGATTGATTTTACTTGGCTAAACCACAAAAGCAAGAGGAAGATTGCTGTTCAAGAATCCTCATATTACTATTTTTCTCATAAACTATTTCCAGGAACAATACTAAAGGAAAAATCCTCCTCTTTCAAAGTGAAAAATGACATCTTTGTTCCAACCTCACACTACAGAGAGACCAACATGAGCAAACTGGGGGTCCTGCCCCTAAGGGTCTTTCTTAGTGGCGTAAGTGCTGTCTGTGGCTGTTTCCTTTCTGTGACTTCTCATGGAAAAAGAGATGACTGAAGAGGGGTCATAAGCGTCCTCCCTCCAGATCCCACGGGTCTCCACGAGAAACCCAAAATCTTGCAGAATGCAGACTCCTCTATTTCAAGCCAGCTGAAGAACAAGAATTTTACTCTTTAGTTAGGAGTTCAGATCAAAGGAGCACAGCAATTACCCTTCAGGAAATATTTATAAAACTCCCCTACTTGGCCCAGTATGGTGGCTCACGCCTATAATCCTATCACTCTGGGAGGCTGAGGTACATGGATCGCCTGAGCTTAGGAGTTCAAGACCAGCTTGAGCAGGAGTAGGACCCTGTCTCTGCTAAAAATAGAAAAACTAGCCTAGTGTTAAGGCAGACACCTGTAGTCCCAGTTACTCGGGAGGCTGAGGCAGGAGGATCACTTGAGCCTAGAAGTTTGAGGCTGCTATGAGCTATGATGACACCATAGCACTCTACCCAGGGTGACAGAGACTCTGTTTCAGAAAACAAACAAAAAACCTTCCTTGCTCATTCCCAATGGTGCTAAGCCGGACAGTCACTGGTGTCTGAACCCACTCAGAGATACACTCATGCGTCCCACTGCAACACTGCAGCTTCAGTGTTCTGCCACCAAATATGTGTTCTGCAAGCCTACAACTCTCGCATCTCATAGATGGGTTTTCACTACCCATTCCACTGGTTTCAGAGCCCTGTGGAGCCAGGGCCAATATGAACATCCCATGACATGACACGCAAAAGGGCAGAAGAGCACAGAGGCAGCCGCCCACCACCGCTCACCAAGGCGGCTTCGTGCTGGCAGTGCTGTAGCACGGTCCGTGCCAGGTACGGCCACTGCAGAAACAGACACTCCCTGACCTCGCTGGCCCAGGCCCCGCCCACAGTATCACCAGGTCAAAACACTCCACAAGTCACACCGACTCCAAGTCTGCCCAGAGGTGTCCGGCCTTTGTTCCCTGATGGCGCTTCCTACGTCAGTGAGCTCTGAGATGCACTTCGAGAAAATACTCAGAAAACAGTTATTTGCTTCTTGACAAAATCACATCACGCCCAACAGAATGTCTGAGCCTCTTCAATCCCCGAAGGAGGGAGGAGTGATCATTAAAATAAGAAACCGATCACAAATGGAAATGGCTGAGCGGCATCCCAGGGAGGCAGGTGTGCTGCACGGCAGGCGCTGAGCAAGAGTCCAACCGAGAGACCTCCTGGCCGCACACACTGTCTCTCTCCTGCACAGGGCCAGGCCACGTTTCTGACTTACTCAGCTGGACGGATAAGATGCTGGTCCTCATGTCTCCGTCACTAGCAAGTCAAAAGCAATGGCCTTCGGCTTGTTTAGTTTTACAGCTACACTGTGATCATTGAAACACTGTAAACAGCTTGGCAAATTCAGAGCTATGTAGTGCTTTGATTGCATACTGTGTGATTATGGTGTGAAGGAAATATAACCATTTATAAACAAAAAAAAGTTCTGATTACATGAGAGTAAAAAAATACATTTTAAAGACTCACTTATTCATACACAAATCTTTCCTGAGCACCTACTGTGTGCTAGGCACACGGGAGTGCCCAAAACAGTAGTGAAAATATCTCTGCCTGCTTTCATTGGCCAACGAGCAATTTCTGCAGCCTGAATGAACCTCAAGTTTTAGGTTAACACATAGGGGAGGGAGGGAGAGAAAAAAATAGCGTGTGGATTTAGAAGGCTGATGAGTCTGGCCCCGGCTGTCACCCGGGATGCTTCAAACCCAGCCAACATGACTCAGCTTTGCGGGCTTCCAAGTCAGACGTCCTTACGATAGTTTTAAGTGAAGCAACCAGACCAGACTCCATTGCAGGAACTCTCCTCTGCAGAGAGACAGAGTCGGGAGTGCAAGTTCCCAAGGTCACAGGAGGCCAGAGAGACCCCAGAGGGACCCCAGAGGTCCCAAAAGCAAGTCAGCTGTTCTCACTCTGCCTCCTGCCCGGCACTCCTAAGATCTGCGTTCTTATCCAGAAGTACTAGGCAGTATCTGTCTCACCAAAAGAACCAGTTACTAGCCCACTGGTTACCAAGGAAGTCCAGCCCCACAAGGGGAAGGCAATTTATCAGCTGGAGTTCTCCTGTAAGGAAGACTTTTCTTCTTCTATTTTTTAGTCCATCACTTACTTTGATCAGTATGGAATCATGTACACATAGTTTAAACTTTGGGTCCTAATCTAACACTCTGTTAGTTAGTCTGCTGTTCCAACTGTTCCAGCCTCGGCCAGAAGGAGCTCTTTCAGGCTGGCTCCTGTATCCCTCATCCTCATCCTTTTTTCTTCTTTTTTGAGTATTTCCTAACTTTCTGCCATTTAAGATGCTCCAGGCTCATCTCTTACTTCCCCATCCCAGCCCTAGAATTGACGATTTCTCTCTAAATCTTCCTTACAGGAGAACCCCAGCTGATAAACTGCCTCAATTGAAGCCCTGGTTCCCCTTATTAGAGGACGGTATGTAGCAACCAAGATCTGGGTGCTGGGGTGCCCACTGGTGTTGGGTGTGACTGCTGTCAGGGCCTCTCAGTAGACAAAGCTAGGAAATATCGGTATAACCACCCATCTTTGCACACTTAACTACAGTTATTCCTATAACCTGCCTGTATACACATTAAAATAACCAGGCGTTCGTACGGATGTCTCTAACACAGCACTGCAATGTTCATTATGCCTCCTGAGGGTATTTTAAACACAGACACAACGGTGATGATGAAATGAAGATTAACTATGCATTACCTCGATGCATCAACCAACACGAAATGCTGAAAATGAAACCTTATTGATGTATTAAGCTACAAAAAAAGGAGGTCTAATTTCTGCATCTCAAAAGTATAGATATAGAGTATAATACAGTAGTATAATCAACTACCTCCTTATACTCCAATGCTTAGTTTATTAGAAAACAGAACATGTATTTACATATTAGAAAACATAAGTATGAAAAAAAATATAATCGTAATCCTAGAACAGCTTTGAGTCTTACAAAAGTCAAGAAGATAAAAACCTATTTCCAACCAACGATGGGGCCCAAGAGGCAGTGAATGACCAGCTGGGGCTCCACATCCTCTTTCCTTTTGTGGGGTCTGCCCATCCCGGCCTCTCTGTTGGGGCCATGATGCAAAGTGTCACACAGCACAGCCATGGGCATCTGTCCATTTCTTTTTGATAGGGATTCTTAATCTTCAAAGGGACTCATTTAAAAATGTCCCAAGTTAATATTCCCTTAAGTGTTTAAAATTCCTAAAGAATACCAAAGTTTTAGAGACAGAGAAATTTTCATGATATCAGAGGCCCTCAGCATGTTCCAAGTTTAGAAAAGCTGGGATCTGCTGCTCTGACGGCAGAGAATCCTGCGTGCCTGCATACCTATCGCACCTGTCGTTAGAAAGTGTCTGTGCCAGGAAGTCAAACACCAGCCGGACCACCCAGGCCCTCAAACCTGCTGCTTCCTCTAGATCAGGGGTCCTCAAACTTTTTAAACAAGGGGCTAGTTCACTGTCCCTCAAACCATTGGAGGGCTGGACTGCGGGCCCCAGGACGAGTCAGCTGCTAAGCAGGACAGGCAGTGGTGGCAAAAACACCCGGCGGGCCAGATAAATGTCCTAGGCAGGCTGCATGTGGCCCACGGGCTGTAGTTTGAGGACACCTGCTGTAGATTTTGTACAACTCACTTTAGATCTTAGACCCTAATTAACTTTCATGGCTACAACGAACACTACAACATGAGGCGGTCCTGGACACGGTATCAGATGATTTTAAAACAGATTAAATTCTTCCCCTTAGACCTACAAAATAAACTTTAATTTAGCCTCTTTGTTGTGGCACAGAATGCACCTTCCCAACCACCCCAGGCTACATTGCTGGTGACCCCATAACTCGCTGCTCTCCAGCACCTCCTGGAAGTGACTCACCTTTCAGCCTTTGCGAGTGCTGACCTCTCCCATGTCCACTTGGTGGGCTTATTCTCCAGAGTGTGGCTCAGACACTCCTTCAGCATCACTCATAATAACAGCAGCGACTGAACAGCTACAGCCATGGTTCTCAACCTTCCTAATGCCGTGACCCTTTGATATAGTTCCTCATGTTGTGGTGACCCCCAACCATAAAATTATTTTCGTTGCTACTTCATAAATTGTAATTTTGCTACTGTTATGAATCATCACGTAAATATCTGATATGCAGGATGTATTCTCATTGTCACAAAGGGGTCGTGACCCACAGGTTGAGAACCGCTGATCTACAGTGAGCTGGTCTACCTGTGTTATTCCTAGTCCTCAGATTCACCCTGAGAGATTTTTCTTTTTCATTGTACACATGGGGAAGTTGAGGTTCAGACAACGTGCAACCTGCCCAAGGTCGCGTCACCTCTGAGTGTCAGGGCAGAGATGTGAACACGGGTCCAAGTCCAGATCTGTGTTCTTCCTGCTACACCCAGTGAGCCTCCCACGTCTTGCCCTGTGCCCCAAAGCTACCTAACAAACAAACATGTAGTTATGGTTTTATGTGCTGCTCCTACTGGTGGCTACACCGTACACTTTTTGAAAGCAGGGACCTTGTTTTGTATCCCTGGCATAATTAGAGCTCTTGAAAAGGAATATTTCCTCCTTTTAACCTCTGGAAGGCAATTACCGATGCCATCATCGAAACATTGGGGCAAGACTACTGAGTCCGCGGTGGCCTCCTGGTGGCTAATATACCAATTAGCAGTTTCGTCTCCTGTTCCAGTAATGAGAGCGAGCAAGCCGTCACAGTGATCAAAACTCATAGGTGCTGACGTGGGAAGCACGGGAGCAGCTCGAAGTTGACCTGGCTGGCTGCCATCTCCTCTCGGTTCAGGTAAAGAGGTGATGAAACCACAGCATGCTGGAGTGAGACTCTGGCAGTAAAGCCAGGAAATTATTTGCCTCCTTCCCCGACAGACACAAACTGGAATTTCCCAGCTGTGTCTCTTTTCTTAAGCCACGAGCTTCACATTAGGGATACTGTTCCCAGTCCTTTTTAAGAGGGCCCCTCTTTCCACTGGTGAAATGGAGTATCTGGAATATAAATGACCAGCAGCACACCTCAGCGGAGGGAATTCCTCTAACTAGTTATCAAAGTGTTTAACCCATCCGTCAGGTTAGGCTGCTGTACAAACATGACGTGTCATGGTGTGAAACAAAAGAAACGTTTTCTAGAAAAGCCTCAGAAAGCGTGCATGGGTTGGAAAGCCTCCACTCTGGCTCACGGATAACAGCCTCCAGGCAGGAGAACTCGTTATCCCGATTGTTTCAGCTGATCCACTTTGGATCTTGCTGCCAGTGTAGATGAAAAAGTCTTGCCTTGGCAGGTAAATGAATGAAGAAGCAATCGTCAAATACCATCTGCTATTTTAAAACGCGTTATTTGTAGCTCAAGTGCACATGTGCCCTCCTGTTGCTATTTGGACTGGGAATGAGAGGCCATCTCTCGTTCCATTTACAGCCCTTGGCTACCCTGGCAGGAAGAGCTGATGAGGCAAAAGGAGGCAGGACTTGAACTATTTCTGTAGAGAACTGTAACTGCAGCTTAGGAAGTCTCCTAAATTTTTTAGGAAGCTTAGAAAATGAAGTCACTTAATTCCCTCCCAGAATAAATGGGGCTGCCAGGGGCGTATCACGCTACTCCTCCCGGGCGAGCCATTTAAGATGTCCAAGTGCAGAGGAAAGGGTAAGAGCCCAAGATAAGGCACAAGCTGTACCACTCTGATTTTCCAAAGCAATGGCTAAATTTAGCCTTAGAAAAAGCTGCCATACTCCACTTTTTAAAAAACTCTCCAACTAACTCTGTATACTAAAACATTAGACGTGGAAGTCAAAGATTCTTCTAAGGCTTTCTTCATTGGCAGTGATTTTGAATTCGTATTTCTTCTTGGTTTTTGTTTCACACTATTCACAAATTCAGAGTCTTAGACATGTCCAGAAGAATCCATTAGGATTTTCATTTTCATTAAAAGATGGCTGCATCAATTTTGGTGCTAAAATAACAGATTAATAGCAATCAGGAGACAAAACATTACAATGGGTGGCAAGGTGTATTTACAATAATTTATTACCTGAAATCTTTCGATATTAGAGTTAGGGGTGCATCTGGGAGAAAACCTCAAGTCTTTTCTCCAAGGAGCACCAGGCTTGGTGAAATCTTCACGGAGCCATCTGCATGATAACGCGCCTTAGGCAGACAGGAGCACCCACGTCACGTGCTCCAGCCTTGCTGTCCGTAAAATAACAAATCCAACCAGAGTTAAAGGCAATAAAACTGCAGCTAATTATCTCAAGTGCAAAAAAGACCGGGAGTTGCCATGCAGACTCTGCTCCTACCTTTATATAGTTTACAGAAGAGTTAATTTTTCAAAAAGCAGCCAATGTGGAGGACAATGCCTCACTAGCTTCTGTGCACAGCAACAATGAGAGATTTAAGCCTGAGCTGAGATGCTCCAAGGTAATACGGGTGAGATGAAGGCAGAGGATGGGGAAAGCCCGTCCCTGATGAGACTACTGAGTTCTTCCAAAGAGAAAGTGCTGCGGTGAGCCCTGGAGATGGGGATGCGGTTTACACGGAATGTGAAAATCCTGACCTTTAACTGAAACTGCAGAGACCGAGACTACAAAATGCCGACGAATGGTCAGGAGGCACGAAGATGTTAATTAAGCACCCACAGGTTGTTCTGTGGTGACCAGCGTTATCAAAAAACAACTTAAAATCTGCTGGGAGCAACTATGACCAATCAGGGCCAGAACAGATACATTCCACAGATGTTCACTGGACGCCCACTGCTAGCTGGGACTGTGCTAAGGTGAGGAAGGGGACAACTCAGGGTGTGGCACCAAGGCATACCCAAACCACGGAAGGCATAAGCCTCGATTTCAGGAAACTCAGCCTAAGATAAAAGAGGAATCGTGTCAGCGCCAAGAGGCCAGGGACTATCTTCACTCTGGTCACTGCTCTAGTCCTAAGGCCTAGCACACAGCAGGTCCTCAATACATATTTTTTCTGATTCAATGATTTCATGTATTTGAAAGATTAAATGTAACCTTTGAGAATGACAAGGCAGGCCGGGCGCAGTGCCTCACACCTGGAACCCTAGCACTCTGGGGGTGGGCGTCCAGGTAGGCATATTGCCTACGCTCAGGAGTTTGACACCAATCCGAGCAAGAGCGAGACGCTGTCTCTAAAAATAGCCAGGTGTTGTGGCGGCACCTGTAGTCCCAGCTACTTGGGAGGCTGAGGCAAGAGGATCACTCGAGCCCAAGAGTTTGAAGTTGCTGTGAGCTATGACGCCATGGGACCTACCGAGAGTGACAAAGTGAAACCCTCAAAAAAAAAAAAAATAGGGAATGACAAGGTACAGGATGCTATCCGGAGCAAATATTCGTTTCCATTAGTCATTTCTATGATATGCTTTTTTTTTATCCAGCGAAGTTATTAAAAGCTGTGTCTTCATGGCCACTTTTTATATAATCCTGTCAAATATATCAGGGACTGGACATCTGAAAACAAACAACAAACAAAACAGCTCCCTGAGACAAGTGACAGCTCACCGAGACAAGTGACAGCTCACCGAGACAAGTGACAGCTCACCAAGACAAGTGACAGCTCACCAGATAAGTGACAGCTCACCAAGACAAGTGACAGCTCACCAGATAAGTGACAGCTCACTGAGACAAGCACATGGTGATGTTTAGGGGAGAGAAGAGGGAAACGCTGATGCCAGAGTAACCCCGGCAGCTTCTACTCATCCTAACAGACGCATCTGCCCTGAGGTCCTGGTTTTCCATACATGACTGAGAAACCAGGAGCAGGCGGTTCTAGATGGAAGAGTCCTTCTCTAGTTTTTTTATTTTCCAATTTATTTTTTTTAATGGGCATATAAAACATATTTATTATGCAACATGATGTTTTGGGGTGTGTTTACACCACGGCAAAGTTAAATCCAGCTAATTAACAACGCGTCACTGTTGTAGTGTTTGCGGTGAGAACACTTCCCATCTACTGTCTCAGCATTTTTCATGAACATATCGTGACTGACTACAGCTCACCGCAGTCCTCTTGAACTTATTCCTAACTGTAAACACACGTTCTCTGAGCAACGTCTCCCCAGCCTCCCCTCCCTGGCCTCTCCCAGACTGTTCTGCTCTCCACTTCCAGGCGTTAACTTCTTTATGTACCACGTGAGTGAGACCCTGTGGTCATTGTCTTGCTGGCCTGGCTTATTTCAATTAACATAACGTTCCCAGATTCATCTACACCAGCGGTTCTTACCCTGTGGCTCGCAACCCCTTTGGACTGTATTAAAGGTTCGCGGCATTAGGAAGGTTGAGAACCACTGATCTACCCCGTCACAAAGGGCAGGATTTCACTCTTTCACTGTGGCTGAATAGTATTCCCTTGTGTGTTTACAGCACGTTTCCCGGCCTGATCACCTGCTGCCCCACTTGGCTATCGTGAACAGGGCTTCAGTAAACAGACAGCAGCTACCTTGTTGTCAGTCTAATTTCACTTCCCTTGGCTACATCCCCAGTGGTGGCTGCCCTCTCTTCCCTAGTTCAGACTCACCCTTTTCCCACTGTGTAGGGGTTCACTGCTGCCAAGGCTCTGCTCTCTCACCTCATTGTAGGGACATCACCTGCACAAGTGGTCCCAACTGTCTGGCTAACCTGTGAGAGTTAGTCCAAGACGTTTCAAAAATATGTTTTTTTTTGAGACGGAGCCTCAAGCTATCCCCCTGGGTAGAGTGCCATGGCATCACAGCTCATAGCAACCTCCAACTCCTGGGCTCAAGCGAGTCTCCTGCCTCCGCCTCCCAAGTAGCTGGGACCACAGGCGCCC
>CAUYQV010191756.1:0-13127 GCA_963574575.1 Galagoides demidoff | reverse complement strand
GCAGACAAAGGAAGCTAGCTAGTGCTAGAAGGTAGATTTTCTGTCTGAAAAAAATTAGCATTTTGTTTATTTTAATTTATAACAGTATTATAGAACCTCTTCTATAGGACTCGGTTAATCTAAGTAACAACCACCATAAATCTAAAGTAATGACAAAGAACAAGAGAGGGCACAGCAAGAAGGATGTCCAACAACCAAATAAACAGAGAGTTGTCTGCATTGCAGGGTGGCTATCAGCAAAATCATCTAGATAAGGCCTCATCAAACTATTTTCCGTGGGTCACATGCAGCCTGCCTAGGACATTTATCCGGTCCGCAGGCTGTTTTTGCCGCCACTGCCTGTCCTGCTTAGCAGTCGACTTGTCCTGGGGCCCGCAGTCCAAACCTCCAACGGTCTGAGGGACAGTGAACTGGTCCCCTGTTTAAAAAGTCTGAGGACCCCTGATCTAGACAGTAAAGGAAAACAGAATTTGGGCTCTGAATGGAAAAGATGAGGGCGAAAGTAACAACCTGGGGGTAACCAGGAAGAATGCCTCTGAAAACTGGCACTGAGACCTGAAGTTCACGGGGCATTCAAAGCAGTCAATAAAACCCTGTAGCTCTAGGATAGGGGTGGGGCTGCCAAGCCCTCTTCTGATCATAATTTGTACAGAGTTCACAATGTGCAAGGCCCTATGTTAAGGGCTATGTGGACAGCAGCAAAGTTAAAGATGTGGTCCTGAAAGCCAGGCATGGTGGCTTATGCCTGTAATCCCAGCACTCTAGGAGGTCAAGGCAGGTGGATCCCTTGAACTCAGGGGTTCAAGATCAGCCTGAGTAAGAACAAGACCCCCATCTCTACTAAAAACAGAAAAACTAGCTGGGCATGGTGGTAGGCACCTGTATTCCCAGCTACTTGGGAGCCTGAGGCAAGAGGATCATTTTAGCCTAAAAGTTTGAGGTTGCTGTGAGCTATGATGACATCACAGTACTCTACCAAGAGTGAGGGTGAGACTCCCGTTTCAAAGAAACAAAAGGCTACAGTCCTGAGGCAGCTTGAAATAATAAAAACAGAGATTACAGAGCAAATGATCTGGATTCAAGTCCTCATAGTGCTATCTACTACCAGTACGATCTAGGTCAAGAACAAGTTTCCTCTTGGATAAAACAGAGATGATAATACAATCTGTCTCACCTACCTCATAGGATTATTGTGACAAACAATATACTGATCACAAGAAGGTTATACAAACATTAGTCATTCTCAGCCATTTTAATCCAATTTCCTTTTCATAAAATGTTGGATGGTCGGAGCCAGTATGACCCATGGGCACAAACACCTCCAAGGACAAACTTGACGATCAGAAGGGATTCCCACATCACCTTCTCAAAACCCAGTGGAAGATTATGACACTTAACAAAAATGGACTTATGCTACACGTGAGGCCTAAATTCATCTTGCCTTTCCGGAGAGTCGTCTACCCTCTCTAAGCTGACTAGTACTTCATGTAACTGGAAAGCAATAGCCTTCTAATAACACTCTCACACCACAAGTACTCAAAATAGCCCAATACTGCCAAGCAAAAGGGCCTGCTCCAATTTATCTGATTGCAGACTAAGTTCTCAAATTGACAACAAAGCCCTAAAAACCACAAATATCACCTGTTAACAGGCATCATGTTTTTCTTCCTGTGTTTTTGGTCTGAAACCACAATTTAAAGTTTAGAAATGAAACCTTTTTAAATTTTGAAAGCAAAACTAAAAAAGGAAATCTAAGTCAATCTCCATGTTATCCCATTTGTTTTCATCAAAAACACTGGAAATGATGGCCAAAGTGCAAATGCCAAGAAGAACTACAATACCAGACTTATCATAAGCCTGTGATTGCAGGACATCCACAAGTCAATCTGGGACTAGAACTTCTCCGTCTGAACTTTTAGAGGCACTATTTTAGGTCTGTCAAGTTGAAAGTACCATAAAGACTTCTATAGTTTTCACATTTCTGTGAAAACAGAAAGCAGTTTTAAAAAAAATTTGCTCCTAACTATGGTCCTGAGTTTCACATCCACCACCAGAACCATGTTCTCTGTTTAAGCAATCATAAAATAAGCCTACTTCCAAACAGTAAGGAAAACAATTAAGATTTTAACCGGATAACTAGATAACTTTTAAAATAGTAAATATTCATAATAGTAACACTTCATTCTAATAAAACATGTTTTATTTTCACAGTAACCTTATGCAATAATGTAACACCTATTTAAATAAGTTTCAATGAGATAGTCACTCACTCAACAGAAAAATCATTTTAAAGTCCTATTTTTAAAGGATAATCCTTCATCTCATATTTTCTCCTGCTAACCTATTCTTTTTAAGTTATTCACTCTTTTTCACCCTACTATGAAAACCAGTAGTCTCTCATGGGAAACTACCAGGATACAGAAAGGATCGTACACACAGTTTAACCGTGTTACTGTCAAAAAACCAGAAAATGAGTGATGTTTTAATATCAAATGTCAGAGGAATGACAAGCTGCACACGCAGCCATTCTCGGCCACCTTCAGGTCCTGGGCCAGACTTTATCAGCATTTAAAGATTAAGGAACACCGGCAGGGAGAGATATAGTAGAAACAACTGGATATCCTTTGCTTACAAAATCATGCTTTAAAAAAACGATATAAGGCTCGGTGCCTGTGGCTCAAGTGGTTAAGGCGCCAGCCACATACACCTAAGGTGGCAGGTTCAAATCCAGCCCAGGCCTGCCAAACAACAATGACGTCTGCAACCAAAAAATAGCCAGGCGTTGTGGCGGGTGCCTGTGGTCCTAGCTACTTGGGAGGCTAAGGCAGGAGACTCGCTTGAGCCCAGGAGTTGGAGGTTGCTGTGAGCTGCGATGCCACAGCACGCTACCCAGAGGGACAGCTTCAGGCTCTGTCTCAAAAAAAAAAAAAAATGATATAAGATGTTGGTAACCTACATCCAACCCCTGAACTTAATTTAATTAAAAATCCTAATGATCTGGGCTCATCGCGTGTGGCTCAAGTGGCTAAGGTGCCAGCCACATACACCTGAGTTAGCAGGTTTGAATCCAACCCTGGTCCACCAAACAACAATGACAGCTGTAACCAAAAAAAAAAAAAAAGTAGCAGGCGCCCTGTAGTCCTAGCTACTTGGGAGGCGGAGGTAGGAGAATCACTTGAGCACAGGAGCTGGAGGTTGCTGTGAGCTGTGAAGCTATGGCACTCTACCCAGGGCTACAGCTTGAGGCTCTGTCTCAAAAAAACCACAGTCATCTGTAGTCCTGGACAATTGAAGAAGATGTGGTGATGGCAACGTTCGTGACTTGGTTCTCATGCCAGCCCCTACACTTAAAAAATTTAGCTGTGAACACAGGTTCAGGTGACTCAGCAAGATAAAATTTTTAAGACTTATATGATCATCCAGATATCCACCTGGCTAACTTCACCTTTCTCAAGTCTCTGCACAAATCTAACCTTCTCAATGAGACATAACCTGACCCATCCTTACATAATTCCCCAACCTGCCTCCCTCATCCCACCCAGGCATTCCTGATCCCCCACAACCTGTTCAACTTTTCCTTCTGTCCATGTTTATAATCTCCATCTGACATATTATACAAATCTTTTATTATGTTCATTGCCCCTCTCCCCTGACTAGAATGTAAGCTCCAGCAGGGCAGGGACTTTTGTTCACTTTGTTCACTCAGTATATTCCAAGGGCCCCGAACAGTGTCTATCCTGAAAGAAGTCCTCTATAGACACCAGTTGAATGTTAAATACTTCTTTGCAGCCTGTCAGCTCAGTGCCCTATGCCAGCTTCCCATGCCCTAATGTGCCTTACCTTAACCACGCTCACAGAGGAACAATTGGTAACAAGAACCAATGAACAAGATTTTACTTCAAAGAGTGAGGGAAAGTTTACATTTACTCCCTACGCTAGTCCCTAACAATCCCATCCCATGTTTCTGCCTTTTATCTTCTCTCTAAATTCTCAGTTCCTCCCAAATTCTTTGTCCTGATTTCCCTTTCGGTGGAATTCCTTCTCTACACTCAGCAATCTTAGTCACTGGACGATAAGACAAACTTAAAGAACATGACTGAATGTTGTAGTCACTCCGTCTCAATGAAAGGGAAAAAACAAACAGGAGAGGAAACATTTGCATACCCCATTGCTGTTTCTCCTCAGAGCTAAACAGCTTCAAGGAGCGGTGTGGGTCCCCTCTACTTCCTCATGTGCCATTCGCACCCCCACTCTTAATAAACCCTCTAGATTCCTTGCATACGTGACTGCTGTGCGGCTCGCTCCTTCCAGGCGCGTCTACTGAGCGCATCCTGTGCTAGGGTGCTATGCTAGGTTAGCTGACTCAGGGGTAAACAGAAGGTTCCTGTTCTGACCCAGCTTAAGGCTCGCAGAAGACAAGCAAAAATGATGAGTCATGAATGAAGGATGTCATGATAATAAACGTACAAATAGCTATGAAGGCATACAGCAGATACATATGACCGACTCTAAGGGACAGAAAAGGCCTCCCTGGAACTACAATGTCTAAAGAGAAACCCAAAAAGTAGGAGAAAAAAAAGGAAGAAGAGGAAAAGTGCTTTAGGCAAAGGAAATCATTTCTGCAAAAACCTGAAGGGCAGAGAGTAGAACTCCATAAAGAACTGGAAGTAGTTCAGTACGGAGGGTGCTGGGATAAGCAGAGAGCCCTCGGCATGTTATTATAAGACTCCATTTCATGGACAAGAGAAATAAAGGAGAGATGACACAAAGCTTCTTTGGAAGATCAATCCATTTCCCCCACGACAGACTAGACAGGAACAAGAACTGAGACAGGAGATAACAGAGATGAGCTCTTAAAACTTCTGGTTTCTATAAAAGGTACTTCCTCATACTTTTCTGTATCTTAGATACCTTCAATATATTAGTTTTTTCTGCTACCCCTTAGACTACAGTCTTTCTGTAGGTCTTCTGTGAACTCTCTTGGGTGACCTCACCTACATTTCCTAGGTGCCACTCCATAAAGTGATGGTAACTCCCAAACCGGTATTCCCACCCAGAAATCCCAGGGCCACAGCTGTGATTCCTACACCTACCAGACACAGCCACCTACATAATGCCTTATGTTCAGACCTAACACAAAATCCAGACCCCACAAATCTGGTGTTCTGTGACTCTGCTGATAACATCAATGAAGTCACCCAAGCCAGAAACAGTAAATGCCATCAACTACCCGTTTTCCCATGCGTGGACCATCAGGCGTTTTTAATCATCTTCTAAATATCACTCAAATCCACCCCTTCCTTTCACCTCATGTACTAGTGCCTAAATCTAGGCTTGTATAAATTCTTATCTGAATTATTCAATAACTAGTCTCTACATTTTTAGCCACTTATAATCCAGCCTTTATATCGTCAGAGGTTTCCTCCTAAATGGTTTCTTCAGTCTACAGAAAAACTCCAGATTCTTTGATGTAACATATGAGGCCTATTAGAAAACAGGTCCTTTCCTGACCAAAAACAAACAAACAACAAACAACAAAAAAAAGCCCCTGCTCTCCATTCATGATATTGCTCCAGGCTTGGTCACTCATCATGTTTTCTTAAGCTCTCAGGTGTGGGCACATACTATTCCCACAGGCTGGAATATCCTTTCCCAACTTCGCCACCTAGAAATCACCTTGTACTCTCTTAAAAATCTAGTTAAGGCCCCTTCCTTTGTCAACCTTCCCTGGTTCACTCTCTCCCTTCTTCCTTCATCCCCAGTAAAGGCAGAGTGGAGGATTGCTTCCACTTCCTTTCTATGGCACTTGCCAAATTCTGCCCATTTACACGTCTATCTTCCTGACTAACTGTTAGGTTCCTTGTTGACAGATACTTTCTCTTTCTCGCTCTTGCATCCCCATACCCTAACACACAATGAGCACTCAATAAATATTTCTTGAATGAATAAATGCTTACAAAAATGTTGTGAGGTATCAAGCTTTGTCTCTGTATAGTGAGATCCTGGGCTGTGTTTCAAAGTGCCAAAAGCCATTCAGGCATTTTGACTCTTGGTGTGAGGGAGAGAAGGGAGGGCCCTGTTATGGAAGGACCCCCTACAGCACCCCATCTAGCAACTGGAGGGACCTGCAGCAGTGGTAAGCACTTCTGACAAAGTTGACAGAGGTTGCTGTATAAATAATAAGATCAAAATTACAAAGCGTTTTAAAATAGAAAATAACAAATATGAAACTTAAAATGATTAAATGAATGTTCATTCAAAAGATCTTTTAAAAGTAGCATTTTGAAGAATACTTAGTGACTAGGGAAAATTCTGGTCATCTCAATTAAGTAGAAAAAAGAGCAATATCATGATTCCAATCATAAATTAAATATCAAAGCCATTTTGGGCTAGGCACAGTGGCTCACGCCTATAATCCCAGCACTCTAGGAGGCCAAAATGGGAGGATGGCTTGAGTCCAGGAGTTCACAGTGCAGTGAGCTATGATCAGGCCACTGCATTCCAGCCTGGGTCACAGAGACTCTGTCTTTAAAATTAAAAAAAAAAAAAAATCCATTCTGGAAACATAGTAGTTTAAAAACATTCAGGAAAAAGCCTAAAATAAACTATATTAAATTATTAACAGTGTTTAACTCTGAGTAATTTTCTACAACTGTCATTTAAAAAAAATTTTATCAATCATCTGTTATAACATAATCATACACAAAAGACATCTGTACCTGTCCTCCTGGAACTAAAACATGTCATAATTAGTCAGAAAAAGCAATAAAGGTTAGAAAAAACTACACGGGACAGTCCACTCTAAATTTATATCCCACACATGGTTAAAAAAAAAAATTCCTAGAACTTCTCTGGAATCTAAGCTGGAAAAAGTCTGATCCAAATATGAGGGTACAGACTGTCCTAATGGCTTGTACTGTTGATTGTGAACCATATCACGATACCACAATTGTTCTAGACTACTGTGGACAAAAGGTAGTAGAGATACTAAATCTCCAGATGTCCCCTTCCTATTAGATTTTAACAGGAATTACAAATGAAATGTGCTCAACAGAAATTTAATCCTTCATCCCTTGTCTACCACATTCCTTTCCTCTTCTGTGTTTCTCTCCCCTCCACTATTTCCTGCTCTAGCCCTCAATGATTCACTCCATTCATCTAAGAGAATCTTTATATTCCTCCTCTTCTTTCAGTCAGGGAACTACCAGTTTAAGATTGAGCTCTCTCTTCTTGGGGAGTCTCAGGAAAGAAGCTTGGGGGGGGGGGGAATCTGTGGTTTTATGTTTATGTAGAAAACATAAAAATAGTTCACAAGGAATCTCCAAGCTACAGTCCTTTTAAGCTTCCACTTCAAAAGATACCTGAGGTTTTAAAAAAAAATAGTGGGGTTAATATCTGAGTAGAACAGTGACTAATTTACTTATTCTTCACTGTAATTATTTTGCAAATTTATATCCTGGATTGAAAATACTTTCAAAACTTCCTAGGATTTCTAACTCATTAGAAACACAATGGTAAATAGTAAAATTACCTCAATTGCCCAGAGGGTAAAAAAAATCAGCACTACCATATGAATATTACTTGTTTTAAAGCATATTAAGAAGTAAACACAAACTGACAAAATTCTACAGGACTCAGACCACTGAGAATGGGTATACTACAAATATCTTCTCAGAAATATTCTCCCAGAGAACTCATATAATTGAAATTTGTAAGAAAAATATGTAGACAGGGTGTCATAAAGGCATTACAGAAATAGCTAAAGAATTAAATGCCTAGAGTTGTAATGTCAAAAGCATATTCTCAAAGAATTGTGTGACACGATCACTGATGGTCATTCATCATCCATCAGACAGACAGCACTCACTCTGTGCCCGGCATATAGGTGCTATCAGAGATAAACCAGTGAAGAAAACAAACATAAAAATCCCCACTCAGAGTGTATTAGGGGATCCAGATAGATTATAAAGAAGAAAACATAAGTCAAACTATGTTAGATGGTGTTAACTACAAAAGAAAAAAATAAAGTAGGAACAAAAAGATGGAGTGGGTATAAAAGAAAGGAGGAAGAGAACAAGCTATGTAAACTGTCTGAAAGAAGACAGAGCAAAGACCCCAAGGTGGGAAGAAGCTTAGTCCAAGGAACAGCAAGCTGGCCAGTGTGTAGAGCAGAATGAGGGAGGGGAGGGGGCAAGGGAAGGGCTGGGGCTGGCAGAAGGAGCACTGAGGTCGCTTACCCACAGGTCTAATAGAACAGGTGCAAATTGAGGGCTGGGAGTTGGTTCTGGGTAATTAGAACAAAGGAAGACAAAAGACAAGAAGCCATGAATGTGTGAAAGTGTTGAGGAATCAGAGGCCAGTCCCAGCCTACAAGGAGTAAACATGTACCGTGAGGGCAGGGAGCACAGTGTGGGGTGTGATAAATATTCAGTCTTTGATGCTCTGTTCAGGAGCTGTGGAAGAGACTAGGGGAGGGAGGCACCAGGGTAGAAGGCCTGCATTAACCGCCCCTTTAATATAATCTTTGCTTTCCCTGGCAGGAAGAAAATCCTGCTGCAGATAGTTGCTTTAGTTGCTGATCTATAAAGAAAAAAGCAGATGTCTTGGATCTTTGTGGGGACAAAACTCTTAAAATTCTCTTGTAGTAAGGAGAAGAGAAAACATACAAGAACTGGCATTTAGACTATCGTATAATTTACATGAACTGAATTGAACTGCTCTAATACACAGTGAATCATAAGACAAAGATGACTAAAAAATGGGACTGAGAAGGCAAACAGGAATCTGGATTTTCAAAAGGGCATTCCACAAAATGGCTAATCCACGGCTAAACAAGTAAGAGTTAACTATGTCATCTTGCAAAAAGAAGGGGATTTTGCTATCATTATCCACTTTGAATTCAAAGGTATTCATAAGGCAAGAGCTAGGACCCTGTTCACAATTCAATACCCCAGTACCTCAAAGGACTCAAATGCTTGTTGATCAAATAAAACCCCCATCCAAAACAGTTCATCTCAAGAGAACTGAACAGCACCAGAGCTATCCTAACATCGCCTTGAACTGCTACTATAAATAGGGAGGAAATTAAACAAAAGCAAGGAAGTAGGAAGAAGGGATGTTTTCCTTCCACATTACCACCTGAGCAAAACAGGGACATATCCCAGAGGAGTCTGCTGGCTAATTACCCATATGACACAAGACCAATTCAGTTATATGCAGGACTGTTTGGAATAATGGAATATACCTGCATATATCACGATCAAATTCAATAAACAAAGCTGTTGCAAAAAAAAAAACAAAGGAACTTAATATCCGTGTGAGCTGCATTAATGCTCCCCTCTTGGTCAAGAGAACAAAAAGCATATGTAATCTCAAACAATCTCTTTCCTCTACTAGCGGTTCTCAACCTCTCAATCTGTGGGTCGTGGCATTAGGAAGGGTGAGAACCACGGCTGTACACCCTCCAAGAACTCATGGATTTAGGAAATTGGGTTTGCTTCTCCACCATGTTTTTAAAAACTGACGGTCTTGTGACTAATACACAAGAGCACAATACAAAGACAAAAGCTCTTATCCACGTGTGGTTATGGGTTGTTATAAATCCCAAAGAGAGGAACTGCTAAAGTATGAATACACCCTGTAAGTTAGTATTGCATTCTATCATCAGCCACATCGACATGATCAAACTTCCACCAGGAAAAACGTCTTTCTACGTGGGGTAATGTTTGTACACGTCACTTTGACCCAGTATCAGACTGCTTATAGTTAAAGTTTAGAAACTGGGTTCAAACTGGCTTTTTAAAGTCTGGCTCATTTATAAAAACAAAAGTTTAAAAAGTAATTTTTTAATGCAAATGTCTGAATGTCAATATTCTTTCCCATCTACTGTCTTCTGAAAGTATTTTTCCATGCCAACACTAGAACATCCTCTGTGTATGCCCATAAACAGATTCAAACTCCTTCCAATGCCATAAATAAGCCTTAAAAAGCCTTTACAAGCCCTCCCCCCTCCCCGCCCAAGTACAGCCATGGTTTGCAACTGTGTGGTTAGTCCTGCTTAGGGGGCGCGACTAGAACAAGCTGAAAAAGCTTGCTCTAAACCGAGCAGAAGGGACCCCAGCGCTTCCTCCCCAGTTGCAACAATACAAACAAGCATCCTGCCCCGTCCCGCACCGCCGAAAGCAGCCCCACTCCCGGGACCCGGCGCCGCAGGAAAAGGCCCGGCCTGCTCACCTTGTAGACGTCCCCGTAGGTGCCGCTGCCGACCCTCTGCACCAGCTCGTAGTCCTGCTGCGGGTTCCGCCTCAGGATGTCCGCGCCAGGCCGCAGCGGGGCCTCCATCTTCGCCCAGGCCCGGCCCCCGCCGGCTCTGCCCGCGGCTCCGGGATTCCCGCTAACGAGGGCGAGCGGCGCCGCTTCTCAACATGGAGCCTCCTCCCGCAGCGACTCCTGCACGACAGGCAGCAAAGGCGGGTCGGCGTCGCGGCCCCGAGAGCCCCGCTCCGCCCGCGGCCCAGCCCATTCCCTTCCGTCCGGCCCGCGGCCTGGAAGGGTCCCCGGCGCCCCGCAGCCCCGTCCGGGTGCGGCCCTCCCCATCTCCGGCCACCCGGGAGCTGCCCGGCCCGACCGCCTCGCCCGCCGGGGCCCAGGCCCGGCCCGGTACCTGAGGGGGGCGGCCCTGCTCTTTGTTGAGCGCCCCGCGTCCTCGACGGCGCCCGCGTCCCCTCCCCCGCGCCGGCGGCAGCCCGCGTCTCGCCCCGCCGCGCCGCGCGTCCTCTCGCAGGCGGCACAGGCGCATTCGGCCGCCGCCGCCGCCGCACCACGTTCCCCACCCGGGGCTGCGTCACCGGGAGACACGTTCCCGGCCAGCGTGGGTCGGCGCCCAGCGGCCCGCCCGAGCGCGCCGGCCGCGGGGCCAGAGTGCCGCCCTGAGGCCTGGAGAGGACACGACACCCTGCGGGCCGCGCCGCCGCGCCCCCCGCCCCCCTCGCTCGGCGCGTCCTCCCAGGGCCTAGGGCGCTTTCTTCCCGGCTCTCAGAGATAAGGGACCCCCGGGCGTTCGTGGCCCGACGGACCTTGGATAAACCGTCCTCAGATTGGTCAGGTAGACTTGGAGGGTGACGGGTAGAGGCAGAGGGTGGGCGCGCGGATGATGGGAACGCGGCCCTCCACGTCCAAGACGGAGAGGGTGCGCGGAGGGCACTGGGCCAGCAGTAACCTGGCGGCGGGGCGCCGGCCTGGGAGTGGGGGAGTGCCAGGTTAACTAAGTCGCGGCACACCCTACTGCACCTTCCTGTTTTGCAAACCATTCCCAGTGGTTCCAGTTTGAGGCTACACTGCACACTTGCACAACCTGTCTTCTTCGTTTTTTTGGAGACTTTTCTGAAAGCCTGAATTCCTAGGAAGATTCGGTGGCTTTTGCTGTTGCTGGACACACTCAGAGCCCCACCACTGCGCATTGCACCTTTAAGGGGACCAGGAATGCTGCAGAAGCTGAAATACGGTCAGAGGCTGCAACCTGGGTGGCATATCCCGTACTTCCCCAGTATGTGATCTGGGTCAGGCCATCAGATTGGGCAACATCTGGGTGTCCTTATCTGGAGCTTGAGGTTTTGCCTCTGACATTTAAGAAAGTGTTTGTAAAGCATTTCACAGGGTTGTGAAGAGAGTTATCAAATACAAGAGGTTTTTAAATGCTTAACGCACAGGGTGCTCAACAGGAGTTCAGGGAAGTAATTTGGCTATTTCACAAGTTGTTTTGCAGTTTCAGTTCTAGTCTTGTTCTGAAGGTAGAAATTAGGTTGGCTGCCTTCTTGTATACTGGTGAAGTTATTTCTAGAGTTATTTGAACAGAAAAGCCAGATATCACCGAGCTACTGCAATTGGTGACTGAAAAATTACAAAAGAGCAAGTTGCAGATGTGACATGTGTGGCTTTGAAAGTCCAGTTCAATTCTATTCTTGGGAAATATGCTTGTTACTGTTATAGTAACTGTGATCAATTGTATAATATAGAAATTAAATTCACACCTTAACAGGACAGGAAATACATGTCATTTCTTGTGCTCCATGGACAAAGGACACTTATTTAGGGAACATAAGTCAGCCCAGACTTACATGCACCATGGACAAAGCCTAGTGTTTACTGCATTGAAAAAATTATTGAAGAACAGTTCCTTCTTTCAAAGCTGCTTGGCACTTGTTTTGGTGGGCACATACTTTTGGCTTCAGTGACTCAAAATCTCTTCAAATGTTCTATTGGTATCTTAGTACTTGTTTACTGTCATCGATTTATTTCGGTTTTTATTTTTTCCACTGCCCCTATATGCATTGATCTTTACTCTGAAGTGCATTTATTCTTATTTATACCTGTATTGCTCCACAGAGAATTAGAAGCAGCATGTAGAAAATACATACTATAACACAAGATAAAAACAAACAAGTGAGGAAACCAGTATGAAGTTAGAAGAAAAATGGGAAACAAGAGCAAATAGAATGAATTGGCCAAAGCAGAGGATTTTATAATGTTTTTGAGATCTAGATGAACCAGTTGTTGGAGAAAGAGACACATCTTTTCCTGATGCTAAGACTTCAGAAAATTTTATCTCTTGAGTCTTCATAAAGTGGAAATTGAATGCCCAGTTTGAGATGAGGATAAATATCCTGAAAATCCTTTAAGCATATTACTCTTGAAACACAACATTTAAAGTGAATTAGGCAATAAAAAGTTTGAGGCCATTGGCCTCAACTAGACCCTGGAGAGCAGGTATTTTTATGTTGCTGGTCATGCCACATCCATATGCTTTGACCATCAACCCAGACAGAGGCAGATAGCATGGAAAAAGTTGAGATTCTATGTGGTGCTTAAAAAACTGTGTCTGCTATAATCATTATTTTACTTGTACCACAGTTGATGCCAAGAGGAAAACATTTGCTTTATATTAACTCCAAGAGAACCTTAAGGAATTTTAAAAACTGGTTGAGTTAATTTCTTTTTTTTTTGAGACGGAGCCTCAAGCTATCCCCCTGGGTAGAGTGCCATGGCATCACAGCTCATAGCAACCTCCAACTCCTGGGCTCAAGCGAGTCTCCTGCCTCTGCCTCCCAAGTAGCTGGGACCACAGGCGC
>CAUYQV010191753.1:0-34486 GCA_963574575.1 Galagoides demidoff | reverse complement strand
AAGATGAATAAAGGTTCTCTCTCAGCTGCTGAATAAAATTAATATAAGCAGCGCTGGGTGGTTGTCCGCGGTGCTGGTTGGCCCTCGGTCAGCTCTCCAGAGGGTTTTTTGACATGTGAAGGACGTGGTTTTAGTGCTTTCCGAGGATCTGGAAAATACATTTTTATTGTTCTTCTTCATGGATGGAGGAGCTTTACAAAGTTGTTTTATTTTTAAACCGCTTGATGTTTTGAATGAGGATCCTTTCTTCGGCCATTAACAAAGGGAATGACACACCACAGCCTTGTTAGCCTGAAGCACAAGAGTGAAGTCTCGGGGAGATAAAAGACCCCGAGGGAACCAACCGAGGCTTAAGAAGAAAGGGTCTATGTTTCAGGAAGAACCAAGTTTTCCCATCCTTTGAGACAGCAGAAAATTATATTGGTCCCTTCTAAAAGACACTCACTCTGTAGAGATATTTTCTTGAAAGCAACTTATTTGTACTTTGCCTCTGTATTTGCATATGAAGGATTGAATTTTCTTTCCTATTAATTTATCTCTTAGTCATGGGTTTTCCTGTGTTTAAAGTCAGTGGGGAACAGCACAGGCTAACTTCATGTAAATACATTGGCAAGTCAGTCTACAGACTCTGAGGTATCCTAATAAATACAGGATGAGATTTGTGTGTCCAAGGTACTTTCAGGATTAGTTATTTCCAGCAGCAACCCTGGTGAGGTTAGGAAGCGGACACGTCTTTCCCATGATAACCTTGGGTTCTGAGAGTCATGATGTTATCCTGTGGTAAGTATCTGGCAGAGATGTCTCCGAGGTTGCTGACCCACTTATTATTGCATAATTAGACTTAAGTCCTAGAGGCATCAAACTGAAATGAAAGAAACCTGACCTGCTCAGTCTTAGAGGGTTTGTTTGGCCCTGTCACAAATACGCAGAACCACTCACTTCTGTTCTCTGTTCTCTGGAACCATTTGCTTTAAAGAAGCATCTTGTAGTTCACAGTGGTTCTCAAGGCTGCTTCTGTGCACTTCTTTGATGAACCACAGGCCCAGGTAAAGTGAAGAAAAATCGAGTCAGTGGAATTATTTGGTGTCTGCTAATTTGGCAAGATTCTGTCGATGGCATCCTGAGCTATTTCTTTCTGCTAGAAAGAGGTGGGATGGGGATAACTAAGACGCTCATGTGTTTTGTTTCCTTCCCATTTTACATTTCCCGACATCCATATGTAAGTCCATACCTGGACAGACAATCGTCAGCAAGTGTGAACTTTCTAAATCCAGTTTTTAATTGTCAGCGAAGAATAGGATGAAAGGTAGCCCTGGGATTCATTGAAGGCCTGAACTTTCTCTAGTTGCTTTGCAAAAATGAATGAAAAGTGCAGAGCTTATTTATTTTTTCTTTATAGAGTTACTGGGCAGTTTTATTTTTGAAATTTGTGTTGTGAGAACCAGGTTCTTTTTGGCGTCAATGATTCATGCAAGACAAACAAATAATACAAACCAATGTGAGACATGTTATTCCATTTTCACCAGACAGCTGGAAGTTGTTTTTTGAGGGCATTTTTCCCTCTTGGGATGGATGTTCCAACATGTAAACCATGGAATAAAATTTCTTCTGTGACTAGATCTATGCTGTGTCACATAGAACAAGTATTTTTTGCGTAATTAGTGTGTTCCATTTTTCAAAAAGAAAATTAAGTACAACAAGGGTCAGGGAGTTGGTCGAGGTTCCATGGCTATGGAGTGGTCATGGCCCAGCTGGGACCCAGGCCTGTCTGACCTTCTCCTTAAGCCAGTAGATGATTGAGGAATTTTGTAAGAAGGTGAACTTCAAGGTAAACATCACTTTTTTCTCTAAGGAAAAAAAATGACCTCATCTCTTTTGATGAATTGATTGTTTGGCTGATGGCAGAGGAGTCCTTTAGGTGAGGCCAGGTATTTATAGGCCCCCATTCCTTCCCCCAGGGTACCTCTCCTTTCAACATTTCTGTTTATCTTTAATTGAGCCCCTTTCTTTGTCTTTTATCTACATGAAGACATTTACTAGATTGTCTTCATTTGTTCAAAGATGTTTCCTAACACTTGGGGTTGGCTTTTCTTTTCTGTGGTCAATACCTGTGTGATTGTGGACATGTTAGAATATTCCTTACCAAAACTATTCTGATGAACCCGCTGCTAACACTTTGAAGGCTGAGAACTGTCATTTTAGGCAAACAAGTAGTATTTCTCAGATAAGCAGCTATGAGACTTCTGTTCTTGAATGTTCCCCTTTGACGGCCAGGCAGAAGCAGTTCATCCGCACCGATGCAGGCTTGGTAATGGCTGACCACCACTTCTTTGGGAGACATTGCTTTGATAGATGGGGGCTGAACGTTTGCTTCTGCTTTACTTTGAACAAGTCAATTTGAACAGATTGCCGGCTGAGGCCATTTTGCATTTGGAAATATTGGAACAGCTGTACCTAACTCATTAAGTTGTTATGAGGTTTAAATAAAATAGCCGCATGATGTCCTTATAATGTAATAATGGCCTGGCACATATTAGAAACTCAGTATATCCTGGAACACCTTCTCCCCGCATCTCATTTCCTTTGCATGAAAAACCAGGATGTGGGTTTGAGGTAGGTTAGGAGAGAAGAATGTAACTGGGATTTTGGTGAGGATTCCGTGGTTGTCTCTGCGTATGGAAGTTATGGTGCTCTACATTCACAATCACTTTCATTCATTTGCCAGGTACTTCTTGAGTGCTGGCTGCTGGGCTGGGCACCGTGTGGGCCTGGTTTTCAGCTTGGTGTGCTCCTAAAGCCAGTGACGACAGAGTTGTTTCATAATACAGTATTGGCATAGAATCATCATCAATGGATAGAAATTCTTCAAATCTGACCATCTCCTTAATGTTATTTTTTCTTTGAGAAATGTCTTACACTCTCACTACTGAGGTGGTTTCTTATGATCTCTATTCTCAGTTCCCCTAATATCGAGTCCTTGGCTGACCCCAAAGCTTTGTTCAGTGTTGTGCTACCTTAGAAAGAGTGCTGATTTCATAGTAGATGAAAAACATAATTGTGGGATATTATATTTAACCAAAATAGAGAATTTTGGTACTTCAGCAGCCAGTCTAAAGGACTTGGACTTTTGTATACAGAAAGTCTTAGGTTTGCATGCTGATGCCACCACTGATTGGTTTTTGAGTTTTGGACATTTTGTAATACCTAAAAGCCCTGCTTTTAAATATTAGTATCTTCTGTATGATAAATGTGATACCGACACCCACTTTGTTATAATTGTCCTGAGGAATAGAAGGTGGTGTGTCAAACACAGAGTGTTGGGACCGGAGACGCCACTGAGAGACCACCATACACTCATGTAAAAGCAAAGGAGTGTCTTTATTCAAGCATATGCTCGGCTGCAGGATTTGACAGTCAAGCTGCTAAATCCGTGACCCCGTTACAAGGGAAGTCTCGGTTTTAATACTATTCATTTGCAAAGCATCTTGGGTTGCAATAAAATGCTAGAGGAGATCACAGGGAAAGAGCCTGCTGGGTGCTTCTGGTTGGCTGTTTGGGGCCCAGGGATTTTGATAGGTGGAAGCTTCTTGTGGTTAAGGACTTTCCCAGAAGGGCTGTGTGCTGGTTCCTGATACGGGGTCTCCGCCTAGGCTAGCTGCCTCCTCCCTGGGTGGTGCTGCTTGTGGTTTTGCCTGAGGCCCGACTAGAGCCCACCACAAAATGGAGTCACTGCTGCCTGAGAGCACAGAACCTGGCTCAATATAAATGCTCAGCTGATAGAACCATTAAAAAAAACTCACAGAATTTATTTCTTGCTTCACTCTTACTGCCAAAAGGATATGTGTTTATCGTAGAAAATTTAGAAAATCTAGTTGAATTGAATGAATATAAGAAAAATCATGCACAATCCCAAGACCCAGAGCCCTTCAACCTTTCTGGCTGTCTTTCTCATTCCCTCTCTTTTTCCCTTTTCCTGCAGATACAGGTTCAACCATGTGCAGTTGCTGCTATTTGGCCATTTTTTACACTGGAATTAATGAAGGGTTCATCTGATTCCTTCTCACATACGGCTAAAATCAGATCAGATGCTGCACACTGTTTTTAAATTTACTTTTAACAAGTACGATATTGTAAACATCTTTCCAGCTCATAAAATATTCTGTCATATCATTTTAATGGATGCATGTACTCTGTGGTATGTTTATACCCACATTTTTTCACCAGTTCCCTTACTGGAAAATTTGGTTGTTTTCAAATTTTTGTTGTCATAACCAGTGGTGGGATAAACATCCTTATAGCTTTAGAGGGAGTGAAATATAGAACACAGACTCCAGGGACGGAGGGTCTGTGCTTCACGCCTGACTGCCCTTGCTACCTGCGTAACTTTGAGGGAGGCACTTGGGTCTCAATTTCTTCATCTACAGAACAGGGACAGTAATAGTGCTTACTTCATAGGGTCCCTATGAGAGATAATCCTTCTCAAATTCTTGGAATAGTGTGGGCACTCAAAGTATTATTAATGAGGTTGCTGTTAGCTATTATAAGTTATAAATTGTATTGTCTTTACATACATATGTGCTTATTTCTTTTAAAAAAATCCCCAGAAGAGGAATTATGTTAAAGGACTTTTGGTACACTTTGCCAGACGAATCTATAAAAAGGGTGCAGGAATCCACTCTCCTGTAGGACTGAATAAAACCACTGGTTCCCACACAAAGGTCACCGTCATCAGTGTAAGCACAAGTCTCAGCATCATTATTATCCTGCGTGTGACTCAAGGTGCATGGTCTTTCACCTCGGGAATCAGAATGCATCTAACCATCATTGTCAACCAGATGACGGTCATGACATACGTGGTCATACGAAACCTTCAGTTAACAACAGCTAAAATCAAGAGTATCATTGTGTTTTATCCTCTATGAAATTCAGTGTCATTTGGGAGATACAAAACAAGGCAAACATACCTAAAAATTACAATCTAAGTGCAAAGTGAGTGACATGGAAAATGGATAATGCCATTTTTAGAGAACATCTCAGATTGAGTCTCGTAAGTATTCCTAGAGGTTCCTGGGCTGCATTTGATACTGGGGGGTGGAGAGTGGGGCTGAGGGAGACGGAAATCAGTTTGCTATCTCCTCCTCTCTCCCTAATTCTGTACTTATTTCTGTTTATTTGTGTTTGTTATGCACAGAGCTATGAAAGATGAAAATATCTATAGTTCAGTCTCAGCATAGAGACCCCAGATTGTATTCCCTTGTTGATCCCCAGCAGGCCTTTGGGATGTTGCATGTCATTCTCTCTGAATGTCACCTCCTGTAGGCTCCGCCCCATCACACACTGATTTCCTGTTTAGAAATCCTCTACCATTTGCCTAAATGTGGCACACCCTGCCTTTCAATCTCAGCTTAGGCTTCATTTTAGCTGGGAAGCTTTCCTGATACACCAACACAGGTTAAGTGCTGTTCCCAGGTGTGCCACTCACCTAGGCCATTCCCTGACCTTACTCCCTACCACACCGTGTCCTACCGCTGCTAGAAGCCTGTGATCTACTATTTCTCTTTGAACTCCAGGTTTAGCACCGTGTCCAGCACAAGGTAGATAACTCAAAAGGTACCAAATAAATGAATCACAGTACCTACCCCATCAGTGTAACCTGTGGTTACTGGGGTCATTGTAAGTTATAGCCAGGCAGGGTCCAGCATGAGTCCATTGTCTCGGGAGGATCCAGCATTCTGCTAGTTTTCACGAAGGATTGCAGCATGGATTGTGCACTTCTGATAGTACACAGTAGTTTCAGATTTCTTTTATTTTAGACTTACTGTAATAGTCTATCAGAGCAAACTGGCTGTGCACGTCTGCGACTCTGATTAAGGCGTCTCTTGAAACATCTGCGTGAATCGAGGCATGTGGCATCCGAGAGCCCACTGCCAGCTGTTAGCACAGTCAGAGCTGAACCCAGACACTGGAAACGAGGCATCACTCATACTCACTGCAGTTAGGCTACTTGCAATTTAATCTGAAATAAGATTTTGTTCCTTTATCTCTTTTTAGTTTCTGTTAGGATGCTCGAGTTATTTTCATGGTGACTACAGCTTGTCTAAGTCGTTAGTGGAAGTGACCAACCAGTCACTTTCTTCTGTGGAGTGAAACTCTTGGCTGTGAGGTTAGAGTGAGGTGTTAAGTAAACGATGTCAGGTGGTTTGAGTTTGGACTCTCCAGATTCTCTCCAAAGGCGGTACTTGTATTCAGGATCATTGGTCAAGTTCTGTACTAAACAGAAGGAACAAATTCTGCCTCTCGTTTAGACCAGTCAACATGCCCAGTAATCAGGGACGAAAGCTGGCTTGTGTGCTGTGCCTGGGGGACTCACGGAGGCGCGTGTTAACAGGGATGCACTGGTGTGTATAAGACAAATGAAGAAAGGACAGGAAGTCATAGCAATGCCCGAATTCAACCCGGGCTCCTGTGTCCTACTTGTCCTACTTCCTGACTCGTAGTATGTAAACTTCTGTAAGTGGACTTTGTTTCGGAATAGCTCATGTTGATGTACACCATTGTCCATGTATTAGTGCCCTTTTAGGAGAATACAGCCTAAAGCAGGGACGCTGTCACTCCAAAGCACGCCATAGTGCTTAGAAATTAACCCTGTCAGCATGATGATATTTCTTTAAAAGCCTGAAACTGGTTTTTTCTGTGCTGATCATTATCAGTCTCAGCATAGTCTCACTTATAGCATGATGAGATACAAATTAACACATATGAGTATTTATTATTTTTATCTAATCCCAAGAAAACAGAGCTGGTCTCTGCCTGACTGCTCTGCTGGGAGAGAGACTGTTGAATGGGATGTAAAACAGGGTCATGAAGAAGAGGAGAGCCTGGAGAGATGAGGTCTGTCCCCTTGGCACCTCTGCTCTGCCCACCACTCTGTTGTTACGAAACACGCCCTGTAAAGCATATGTGCTTGGGGCCACTCTTACCTCAGAGTCGCAGTGGGAGAAAGTCTACAACAACCCACCGTGATTTTTTAAAATGGCTTGTGACGTGATCTTGATGTTTTTATCGGGCTAATTTTATTAGCTAAAACTCCTTTTGTGTCAGTCAACTCATGCTCTATTATGTTCATAAGGACTTGACAGTATTCAATATCCGAGGCTCCCAGAAGTTAAGAGGGATGTGGAACCTTTGGAGAGGGTTCAGCGAAGAGATGAATGAAAACTGAAAATACTTTTTGAAAATAAATAAAAGTATGGAATTTTAGTATTAAATAAGGAGCAGGGTCAAGGCTGCATTCACGTTTCGGGAATGAGATAGTCTGTAACATAGAGGGCAGTGATGAATTGGGTTCACTATACTGTGATAAAGGCAGGAGAAAAAAAGGATTCTGTGGTGTGTGACAGGTTTGGCTTACGTGGAATGAAGACTTTTTTGTTCTCTTGAAGATTATGAGTCAAGGGACAAGTTAGGAAGGGCTGTGTAATTTACTCTGGAAGACCTGAAACAGGAGAAATTCATCTCTACCCGGAGTAGCAAAGAAGCCCAAAAGGAACATACTGTGTGATTTTTTTAGAAGAATTATTTATTTTAAGGTCCTAGATTGAAAGAGTTACAGAAAGATTCATTGTCCAAATCCATAAACAATCAAAGAAATGACTCATATGACTAACAGTGAGCCTTAAATCTCATTTTGGAACTACCAGCTCATCTCATTTTGTGAAGGGAGATTGTGCGTTCTTAGGTAATTGCTTTCTTGATCTGCCTTAGGGTCAATAATTCTCTCTTGTTTTTAATTGTGTTAAAGTGTTTATTAAAGTGCTAATGAGACCAAAGCCGTACTGATTAAAAATACAATTATCTATTTTAAACCTTTTGATATTATGAAATCAAAGGTAGATTCTAATACTGGAAGATGGGTCTTGCAGTTCTAATGACTTGTTTGCTGTACACCTAGACTTATTTTTTTAACAATAATTTATTCCAGATTTGTTGAAGTTACAAAATGTTTAAGAAATGAAACTTTTTTTTATCGTAAGAGCAATTTATCCTAAGCGTTCTGGGCAGGGAGCATCTTGCCTAGTGATTTTTATAGCATCTAATTTAAAAATACATACACGCTGCTGGTAGGCAGTCCATATTGAGAGCAGGTTTTGTCTACCGTCAACCTGTATAATTTTGTTAAATGTCTGGGATGAAGTTTTTCCTGCTCATCGCCTTTTGTTCTGCAGCCACACCTTCTATTCCTTAGAACTGCACTTTGTATCTTTCAAGTGCCATTTTCCTTTTTTCTTTTACCTGGTTTTATTTTACTTGATACCTATTATCTTGTTATTTAATCTCCATTTTCAGCTTTAGGTTTGTCTTTTTTTTTTTTTCTGCCTCTTTTGGGCAGGTAGTTAAGATTACCTCCCAATCCCAAATACTTTGCTACCTGGAAAGCAGATGAGTGGTTTCCCTGCTGGAGTGCTCTGACCCAGACCTACAGCAGCTCTGCCTTCCGGGTCCCACCGTCACGCCTGGGCTCAGGCCCCCTCCGCGATCTGACCAACTGCTGTCTTCCTGCTCCATCTCTCTGCTTCTCGTCAGCTCCTTGCCTTTCCTCACACTTAGTAGGACAGAAATCTGTGCCGTCCCTTCTTGCTTAAAATCCTTCACTACCAATCCTTTGTCCACACAGTGGAATCCAGACCCTGTAACAGGCATGGAAGTCCCCGCACGAGCTGATCATTTCTATCTGCCTGGCCAGCCACCTTTTTCCCCAGCACTTTTTGTTTTTTAAATTTAAATATTATTTTTAGAGACAGAGTCTCATTTGTCACCCTTGGTAGAACGCCATGGCGTCATAGCTCACAGCAACCTCAATCTCTTGGGCTCGAATGATCCACTTGCCGCAGCCTCCCGAGTAGCTGGGACTACAGGTATCTGCCATAAGGCCTGGCTATTTTTTAGAGATGGGCTCTCACTCTTGTTCAGGCTGGTCTCAAACTCCTGAACTCAAGCAGTCCACCCACGTTGACCTCCCAGGGTGCTGTGATTACAGGCGTGAGCCACTACGCCCAGCTCCCCTAGCCCATTCTTCTAGCCACATCCAACTCCATACGGCAGGTGCAGCGAACAGGCTGAGCAAGGACATGGAGCTGGAGAATGAAGTGATGCTTAAGCCATGGGGTGATAGGAAGAGGCCCAGTGGGTTTGAGCACCAGTTGGGGAAGCATTGCCAGGGATTGGTGCCAGGGCCCTGATGCCCAGCTAACGCATGGCTGTGAGGGGTGGGCAAGCCATTCTGTCCATGGGCAGAGGAAAGCTGGTTGTGAAGAGCTTGCCATCACCCACACCAGACTCTAATACCCACCACTGTTTTTGTCCCCAACCTCAGCCTGTGACGGTGATCACTGGGGGCCCCACTGCAGCAGCCGGTGCCAGTGCAAAAATGGGGCTCTGTGCAACCCCATCACAGGGGCTTGCCACTGTGGCGCAGGCTTCCGGGGTTGGCGCTGTGAGGAACGCTGTGAGCAGGGCACCTACGGGAATGACTGTCATCAGAAATGCCAGTGCCAGAACGGAGCCACCTGCGACCATGTCACAGGAGAGTGCCGCTGCCCACCGGGATACACTGGAGCCTTGTAAGTGACTGGTGCCCCGCAGGGTAGCAGAGCCCGCCCACTCTCTCCATTCGTGTTGCTGCCGCCATCAGATTTCCTGTGCCCCTGTTTCCATTGCTGCCTGAAGAGCTATGGAGGGGTCTGAACTGCAGGTGTAGATGGGAGGTCAGCAGTGATGGCCACCGAGCTCTTTTGCTGTTGGACCCTTGGACATCAGAGTACTAGGGCCAGCTTCCATGCTTTCCTTTGGCAGGGCAAGCAGAGAGATTCCAGATGTTGTGTTGAATGGCAGTATTGGGGGATAATTGGGGCAAACATGAGGTTCTGTTTTAAATCTTTCACCTTTGCGTTCATTTTATCCTGCTGGCTGTTTATGGTCTATGCCATTCTGCTGTTTGTGGCTGTAGAAAGCTGGGTGGTTCAATGCTTTAGAAAAGCAAAAGGAGCAAGAAGTCATAAATGGTCCATAATAAGGGATTTACTGGTTGTTTGATGCCCATAGATACAAATGTTGCTTTGTGAATATACAGGCCTGTGCAGCACCTCTGTGTAGGATATGTGCACACAGATGGTTTAATCCTTTCTGAAGAACATAGAAACAACTACTTCACCTCTGCTATTTTCTTTATTTTGTGAGAAGGGCATTCTTCAGTTTGTTTCTATTAGCAAACAGAATAAGAGGCAGATTTTGCCAAAAAAAAAAAAAAAGGTAAGCGATTAAAAAAAAATCTTATTCCCTTACTGAGAAAATTACACTTATAAATCACAGAATTAAAATTCAAAAAAAAAAAGCAGCTGATTAGGTAAATACTTCCTGCCGACAGTGTTAACGTCTATAAAGTAGAGCTAAAGAATAAATTGCATTAGCCTAGAAAGCCCTCATTTTCAGGGAAATGGATGATCGTTGCAAACTGTTTAATTGTTAATATTGCTTTTATGGGTTTTCATCAAAGCCACAATTGAATAGGGCTGTGGGGAACTTGGAGCGATTTCACAACAGAGCAGAAAAGACAGAGGCTGAGAGAGGAAGGTCCACACGGACTTGGGGGGCTGGGTGGGCCAAGGAATGGAGACCTGTCAGTCTGGAGAAGCGAACAGGGACAATTGCTGATGAAGAATATGTGTCCCAGGGGGTGACGTGCAGATGTTTCAGTTTTCTTCAAGATTAGAATAAACACACAGAAGTAGACGTAAACAGGAGCACAGAGCTTTATTAGAGTTACTGTGTTTCCCCAAAAATAAGACCTACCCCCAAAATAAGCCCTAGCAGGATTTCTATGCATTTGTTAAATATAAGCCCTACCCCAATAATAAGACCTAGTGATGTGCATGGCTATGCAGATACGCTGAGCGGTAAAGAAGACTGGAATACCTTTTATCTGCCACAGATCCTTTCTCCGAGCCATTTGCACTTGCACAGGTGCACGTGTGGTAACCTAGGTCGCAGGCATCCTATTGCATACGTGCGAATGGCTAGGGGAAAGGAGTTCACATCACTAGCGCCAGCCCCACCAACAAGGTTGGCTCTCTCTGTCAGGTTCCAGAAGAAGATGCCTTAACTGTATTTGAATAAATGTAGATTGTTATATTATACTTAATAAAAATAAGGCATCCTGGGCAGCGCCTGTAGCTCAAAAGAGTAGGGCACTGGCCCCATATGCCGGAGGTGGTGGGTTCAAACCCAGCCCTAGCCAAAAACTGTAAAAAAAAAAAAAAAAAAAAAAAATCCCCTGAAAATAAGCCCTAGTGTGTCGTCTTGAGAAAAAATAAATATACGACAGTGTCTTATTTTCGGGGAATCACGGTATGTGCAAATTTCCTTTCATGCAATGGGTGGCCATTTTTTCTTCCTTGGTGTTCTCACATAGGACAGATTCTCCTCAAGTTGAAATGGTTTTAGTAGAAAGTACCCCCAAATAAGGGGAAGGACTGGGCAGCCCCCTCAAAGATACTCCAAATTAGCTGGTTATTGCTCTTGATGTTAAAACATTAAATGGACAACTATGGAACAGAGAAAGCTTGTGTATTGTAGGTCCTAGCTGGTGCTGTGCCCGTGAACTGGAGTTCTGTGGCTCGGAAATAACCATGTCCTTTGTCACATGTTAACCCCTCAGCTGTGAGGATCTTTGTCCCCCTGGTAAACACGGCCCACAGTGCGAGCAGAGATGCCCTTGCCAAAACGGAGGAGTGTGTCATCACGTCACCGGAGAATGCTCCTGCCCTTCTGGCTGGATGGTAAGCTTCCCCCACCCCACACCCCACCCCCAGGCCCAAGTCAGTCGTCCAGGACACTCAAGTGAATACACACTTTAGCACAAATGAAAGTTTTAAAAAATGGGTAAAGATTTCAAAACTGGAAATACCTAGCCATTTTAAAGCTGAAATCCTTTACTTCAGAGAAGGCAGAAGGTGATTTAATCCTGGACTTTCAGTGTATGAAGGGTCTGCATGGGAAAGAGAGCGGCTGTCCCATCCTGCATTTCCCCTCAGGATAAAAAAAAGAGGCAAATATCTAGCTGGTAAACATGGGCGTTATTTAATGATAATTTTCATGATGATATTCCATGAATTGCTGTCGTTCTTTGGCAACATTATTCTCAGCAATAAGGAAGAAGTTATCCCGTTCTATAACTCTGGAGACAAACCAAGTTAACCAAGTATTTCAGAGCTTCTCAGAGCCTGTAGTGTGATAATCTGAGCAGAGGCTATAACTCAGGTCACCCTTTCTGCAGGTAGCAATGTTTCAGGTGTAGTGTTACATGGAATTCACAATGCCTTAGTTTAATTAGACTTATCTGAAATCAGGAAATAACATTGTTATCTCTTTGAGTTGTTTTCTGTATGTCTCTACTTGAGGCCAGAAGAGGAATGCCCATGTCTGTTTCCTTGATCAACAGATTACCTGAGGGAGCCGTTCACTTCATGGTCAGCTGTTCTTTTGGATGTTACAAGTGACTTCTTAATTGCAAAAACTCATAGCTTATGACTGGGCTGATCACCCCTCTGCCTGCCTTCATCTCTTTGCCATCTCCTTCTCTAATCTTCCTCTCTGACCACTCATAGTAAGATCTCTTCCTTTCTTCTTACACCTACTTCATTACGGTATTTCCTAGGTTTGGGACTTGTCCTACTTCATTACAGTATTTCCTAGGTTTGGGTCTTGTCCTTCTCTTTTCTCGTTACAAATCCTCTTTGGAATTCACACACAGACCAGTAGCTTTAAGAATCACCTGATGATTTCCCCAAATCTTGATGGCACTTGCCCTGAGCCCAGGTGTGTCTTTATTACCCCAACCTGGGTAACCTATAGACACAAAGCCACCATCCACCTGTTTGGGTTACACCCAAGCTATAGTCTTTGAAGCTCAACCGGGAGGTAGAATTGGTGTGGTAGTGTCTTTTATTATGGGTAGAGGACAGAGGAGAATTGGAGTTCAGGAAGTAAGGGAGCGTTGTCAGGCCCCTGGGACAGGGGGTATAACAAGCTGCAGATCCACAGTGAGGGTCAGAAATGGTGAGTAGGCCAGACAGCATTCACTTATAGGGCAAAGCATGGAGAAGCGCCATGAGGCAGTGGAGTTGGGGGGCCTTTAACTGAGCACCCGAGCATGAGACCAACAGACAAGGCATCGGAAGAGTACTGAGCAAATTACAGCAGGCCCAGCTCCAGCAAAACCAAACTTGTCCCTCCAAGTTGTTCTTAAGGCTACGTTTCTTTTGCCTTTTAAAAAATCTTTGTTAAACTGAAGAACACTTGCCTCTTAGTTGCCTATGGTAAAAATGCTGGATTCTCTCTGACTCCTTCTCTCTTTTCATTTCCTATACTTGACCTTTGGTCCACGTTGGTCCTAAGCAAGGGAAGGATTTTTCTGGAATGGTGGAGTGTCCAGAGAGCTCTGTGCTCTTTGAGTGATGAGCTTACTCTGAGGTCTTTTGTGTAGATACTGTCTGTGCAGTTGCCTCCTTCATCTGTGGGGTGGGAGCTTTTCTCAGCTGAGCTGGTCCTGGTGTGGGATAGCGGATAGCACAGGTGGAGACCATGAGTCAAGGCAGGGAGCAGATGGATGCCTTCTGGAGGTCCAGTGGAGACTTCTTGCCACCACTTTCTCTGTTCTCTGGGCTTCTTAACTTAGTAGATGTCTTCTCTTCTCTTTTCTTTCCTTCCTCTTTTTTTGGGGCGGTGGGGACAGAATTTCACTCTGTCACCCTCGGGTTGAGTGCCGTGTCATCATCACAGCTCATAGCAACCTGAAACCCTTGGGCTCAAGTGATCCTCATGCCTCAGCTTCCCAAGTAGCTGGGACTCCGGGCACCTGCCACAATGCTGGCTACTGTTTCTACTTTAGTGGAGACTGGGTCTAACCCTTGCTCTGGCCAGTCTTGAGCTCCTGAGCTTGAGTGACCCAGAGTGCTAGGATGACAGGCGTGAGCCACTGTGCCCGGCCTCGTAGATGTTTCTGACTGAATGCGTCCGGTCACGGTTTTCTCTCTGCAGAGCTGAGCCCCCAACTTACATTTCTCCTTCACAACATTTTCTTTGTTCTGTCATGCTAGGTGCTTTTCAGAGAGGAACACGTATTCCTCTTACACACATACCCGTCCTGGTATGTATTTAAACTGAGAGAAATAATGTCTTCTTAAGCTGTTTGCTCATGTTAATTCTTACACATAAAAATATTTCATCAACATTTCTGAAGCTTATGTGGGAAGCTTCATGGGTAGAGTCAGGCCTGGAGAGAGTGGAAATTTTGACCACGTTTTTACCCTCCCTTACTACAGACCCACCCTCGGCACATCATTCCGTCAGTCATGTTTTGGCATTTCACTGATAGAATACGTTGTGCTTGAACGGAGAGATCAGAACTATTTTTGCCTCTGTCCCCCTCGCCACAGTGTGAACTAATTAAAGTTTGTGACCTTATCTTTGATTCTCAGCGTTTAGCTTGATGCCTGGCACACGGATGAGTCTCAGTTAAGTGCTGATTTGAATCATCTCTCAAAGGCCTTTTGGGTTCCAAGAGTCTGTGGAAGAAATTTCCCTGTTTGTAGATAGCTAGAAACCACCAGAGGAGACTTAATTAGCACACCAACTGCCTTTGTGGGTAGCCAGGAGTTAGAGGAAATGTATTTTCTTATGCTGTCCAGAATAAACATTTACAAAACCATCTGGTGCTTGCTAGCCTCCAATTTCAGAGTGCCCACAGTCTGCCTTTTTTTAGAGAGAACGAGGACAAAGCAACGGCTTCCAACAGTTAAAAACATTGGAAATTACCTGTTATTTGGGATATGTTGTTTGTCTAATTATAACTCCAATAAGTAGATGAGAAGCTCTGAGCTCAAGGTATACAAGCAACTGAAATAGAAAATAGTGGAGTATTTCATTGACTTGTTGCTACAGTATCTTATTCGTATCCACATAGGATTAGAGGAAATGTAATGACCGTGCTTGACAAGATGGACAGCCTCTAGGGTGAGGAGAAATGTCCAAGTTAGTCTCTTGATTTTTCTTCCCAGGAAATAAGCTTTCCTATTGATCTTGGCTCAACAATGCTTGTTGCAAAGTAAAGTGTTTTTCTTCTGAAATAAATATCTAGGTTAATTCCTACAGAAGTGTTTCTAAGCAATGTCATTATTAATTCAGGTACACAAAATTTTCAATCTTCTGTTCTGCCACATTTTAAGAAATAAAGCCAATGATAACGTGTGCTCTCTCCAGAACATATGGGAAAGCATTTGGAGCTTCCACGTGCGCCAGATGTTGCCATTTATGTAACGGATGCTCAATAATAAGTATCGTTGACTTGTGTGTGTGAGGGACAGAAGGAAGAATGCTTAGCAGGAGCAGGATTTATACATTCCTTCGGTTGCCATAATAACTTGTTGTACCTTTATCTTAAATTTCAGTTTTTAATATGGATTTTTCGTAAGATTACTGCTCTGCTATCTTTCAATGTATCTTGAGATTTGGGCTTACTGAGCAAATATGTCAACTTAAAATTTCTAACTTTTTAAAGGTGATGAACAGCTCTAAAATGTCCTTAATCTGATTTTCTGGCAGCCCTGTTCCCACATCCCTCCTTCCCTCTGATTTTTTATCCTTCAGTCCTCCCTTGGCTGGCTGGGGGCCCATCTAATTTTCCAAGTCTCTTTGAATGCAGGGCACAGTGTGTGGTCAGCCCTGCCCCGAGGGTCGCTTTGGAAAGAACTGTTCCCAAGAATGTCAGTGCCATAACGGAGGGACGTGTGATGCTACCACAGGCCAATGTCATTGCAGTCCAGGATACACAGGGGAACGGTAAGAGACACCCTTGTATTTCTCTGACCAGTCATGATGGTGTGAAAGGAAATTGCTGAGGGTCCGGGACCATCTTCACCACCATGTGTCCGTGACTGTGCATCTATACAGCATCAGTGTGTCTGACAGGGGTCTGTCCTAATTCAGTATATAGAAACTGAATCGTAAGCAGAGCATTACCAAAAAAAAGGAATAAATTATCAGCTATTCGGAACCCATGGTAAATGTGTTATTCCAAAAAGTTGCGTGTTCAGGACTGCCACTTACATTTTAAGTACTGGTAGTCCAGTCCCCAGGTTACAAACAAGACAGATTCTATGGGTTTGTTCTTCAGTTGAATTTGTATGCAAATTGGAACAAGCACATTTACCTGTTACCCAAACTAGCCTCCATTTGTTAAGTGCAAGTCATGTGTCAGTCAAACGTTTGTAACTTGGGGACTTCAGTAGCCTCTGTCTGTAAGTATAAGTTGGATGTTTGTAACTCAGGGATGGATTCTATTTGTGGATAGATTTATTTTAAAATGGAATGTGTACTTAGATATCTCTAGAAAGTATAGAGTTACCTTCCTAGGATTCAGTATTCTATTTAGAATGTTAGTTATTATATTGTTTCTGGTAATCAGAGTAAGAGCTGCTGGGAATCAGTAGAGCTGTCTGGTCCCACGTAAAATCAGAGCAAATGGCTTAGGTGGTCCTCACAGCCACTGCTGATCATTTTCTGTATAAGGTGATAAATTATTACCTGGGAGGGCTTTGCTCACCCTACTTTTAATTTGGTCTTTTAATCTGTTATGTCTAGGAAGACTAGATAGCCAGGTGCACCGGATGTATGTGTACAATTAGAGAACAGAGACTTGGGAGGCAGAAGGGTACAATGATAATAAAACACTTTGTGGAGTTTAGGATTAGGCCAGTGTGTCCTTGGAAACATTTTCATCTTTAACCTTCTAATGATAATTGTGTTAGTACTTTCCTCTGAGGTTGTTTGTAAAGATTAAATAAGTTAATATATTAAAGCATTTAGAACAGTTCTAGAACTTATAAATACATGTCTTAGCTATTATTATGTTTGAATAATTCCTCTGAACTCTATAATGCTAGTGATTATTAACCTGAGTGGTGTGTATCAGCTATATAAATATTAGCTGTTATTATTTCTTATGATTCCTGTGAGCTAAGGATTCCTTCAACTTTTTTCTCCCACTTTTCCTTCTTTCTACAATTCTGGCCTTATTTTATGAATTCTAATATGATACTGTCGTGTTAGTCTCCTACCCCATGTTAGACCTGTGTTTTTTAGTTAATTTATTTTTAAGCATTTTGCAATTTTTAAGAAATTCTATTTCACTTTATAATTGGGTATTTCTAGATAAAGGAAAGCTTGCTTTTGAATATTTACTTTTTAATTTAGTCACACTACCAAACATTTTAGTTAATATTATTTTTTAGCAAATACTGGCATTATTTAGTCATATATTCATATCCTCAACAATATGGGGAAAGGGGAGAGGCAGGGGAGGGGAGGGGGGAGGACAGGTGGAGGGAGGGTAATTGGTGGGACCACACCTATGGTGCATCTTACAAGGGTACATGAGAAACTTACTAAATGTAGATTATAAACTTCTTAACACAATAACTAAGAAAATGCCATGAAGGCTATGTTAACCAGTTTGGTGAAAATATTTCAAATTGTATATAAAACCATCACATTGTACCCCATGACTACATTAATGTACACAGTGATGATTTAATAAAAGAAAAATCATACCCTCTACAAAGAAGCTCATTCCTTTTCTATATTGACAGTGATTATTTCACTTTTTAAAGTTTTTGCTCTAATTTGAACCTCAGAATCAATGTTGACAAACAGAGGTAAGGGTGGAAGTCCCTATCTTGTTCCTAAGTTTATGGAAAATAGCTTTAGTGTGGCTTTCAGTGTGCTATTTGTTTTTACTAAATTGTCTTCTTCGTGCTTTTGTAGTTTTTTAACCTTATTTTTATTAAGAACTTTTGTTAGTAGTATCTGTTTAATTTCATTAAAGACCTTTGTGCCTTTTGCTCATATTTTACCTTTACTTTTTTGATGTTATGAATCTGTAAGTATAAGTTGGATGTTTTGGTACTCAGTTTTTATAATAGGTAAGAGGGTTACTCAAAATTTTATAACCAACATCCTCATTTTAAGATGTTATCTTAGATAGATGAAATCGTAAAGCGGTTTCTGGATCCCTGTAAATCTTATTATGCAAAAATGATTGGGAGAGGAGAGGCACAAGACCCAGCGTAATCCTAAATACTAGTTTTATATAATATTTTATATAAAATATTTCCATATAATGGTGTTTTCTTGCTCTCTTAGGATTTAAGTTTCAAATTAGAGGCTACGCAAAAACAAACACACAAGGCAAGGGAGCTTATAGTGATCGTGTTTGGGACGCAGGGACAGGCAAGAACAACTAATTTTCAGGTAAATTGTAGATTTGAGGCAAGGAAGACAAAGAGCCAGAGAAAAAGAAGGAAAATGCAGAGGGAATTTGCTTCTGACTTGTTGCTCTTATAAATACTGTTTTTCTGATGAACTGATGACTTCATCCCTGTCTTCAATTGTTATTCCCATCTGGGCTCTGGAGTTAACACATATGGTGACAATAAGCACATAGATCCTGAAAGGAAGAAGGACTGCTGGGGGGCAATTTGTGGTAGGAGGTGTGGGGAAAGAGGCCGTGAGGGGCTGGGGTCTTAACTCGCCATTTCCCCTCTTTTGAGAAGTCAGCACAACTTGATCAGTGAGGTTAGGCCAGAGGCTGCTGTGTCTAGGAGCAGGGACCACCGCAGGCGTCTGCAGCAAAGCATTCCCAGGATGTGGGGAGGGTGGCCCTCCCAGCCAGGGGCACATAGAGAAAAGCCAACAGACAGCCCACAGGCTGGCAGAGCAGGGCATGGGATGCCCAAATAAAAGGTTGCGAGGTTTGTGGGGAGGCCTAGAAGATCTTGTGGTGAGGGAAGAGAAGGTGGCACAGAGGAGTAAGTAAGAGTGAAGAGCCATGGTTTCCAGATCCTCACAACAGTTCTCAAGAGGTGAAAGAAAAGTGTTTCTAATGCTAAGGGCATTGTCTCAGAGCGGCCCTGGGGCCTCCAGTGGCCCAGTGTGGGCCCATGCCGTACCTGGTGCTCAGTAAGTGTTGGCTGCATTTAGGGATCCCTGACTGAGTCATGGACTCTGTTGAGGTAAAACCCAGAAGATAGTGTTCCAAGCCTGTGTGCCTTTCTGCCCTGATGTGGAGATAAACATGTGTGAAAGGAGGGAACGTGAGAATTACAGACCGGAGTTGGGGGAATGCAGCGTTGCTCTTCATGGGGGAGCCCTTCCCAGTGTCTACAACCGTGGACAAGTTGGCTCTTTCCCAGCACTTTTTATATTTCCCCAAAGCAGCAGTTCCAGATGTTAGAAAGGTAGGCGGCTGATTGAGACAGCCAAGGTTTCAGGAAGAATGTGACTCTTTCACACTAAATTATGGTTTGGCCCAACTATTCCAGTTACTCTAGGGAGGAAAATGCTTCAAAGGACAAGGGTGAAAGAGGGAGATGTCACCTCCTGTGTGCTGATGCGCCTCCTTTTCCTTAAGTTCACAGCAAGATGCAATGTGATAATGATGTAATAATCTAAAAGGTGTTAAAACTCGTCTGTGAGCCTCTCCGGTTTGGGGATTGGTGTTGTGTTTTATTCATTTATCTCTAGTCCATGCCCGTCCATTCTTCCCACTTGCCGGGCATTATTCAAAATAAACAAAAATCAGAAGCTTTCAAAATGTCCGTATTTCTAATGTGGCCAATATTCATTGCTATATCTTTATTACTCTGCTAAGATCTTTGCTGAGAATGCTTTTCCTTTTTCACTGATTCTTGAGACAGCTTTTTTCTGTTGTCTACCTGAAGCCACAAAAGCAACACAAAAAAGCACATAAAATTTCTTAGGACGTGGTGCTTCTTAAAGATAAGGAAACCAAAAAGGGGGATAATACTGCTCAACAAAGATTTGAGTGCACCCAATCAGACAAACAGAAGCCATCTCTGGTCATGTTTATGTTCAGGATGGAAACTGTACACTTGTAGACGCATAGCCTACCGCTCTGGTTTGGTGGCTGGAAATAGGACATAACTGTTATTAATGAGATTCTCTTAAGTCTAACATCGACAAAAAAGAAAGCCAGAATGTGAACCTGGCTTACTGAATGGCTGCTTTAGTAAGTAAAATTCAAATGACTTTTTGTTTTATACTATTTATAATAAAAATAGTAGTGTGTTTGATTGTCGGTTAGAAAGGGAAATAGGGGTCAGGACCAGCTATTATGGATTTTGTTTTCCTTGCGAAAAGGAAGTCTGTGCTGAGTTATGATACACACACGTTGGTTCCCTGTAATTTGCTATCAGATATTTTTCCAGGCTTCTCATCTATACCACTTTCACCCACTTTTGGAACTATGCTTTTTCGAACTGGGCTTTTTGCTAAATTAAAACCGTGAAAATAGTCCAAAGCTTCACATTTAGTTTGTTTTCCAATCCTCCTAGGAGAGAGAGTGTGATACTATTTTACCTTTATCTTTTTCCTTTTGCTACTGACTTGCAAGAAAATCCAGACAGGTCGATCTTGCCAGCCTCCAGCAGAAACCAGAAGGCTGAATTACCATACCTCGGCGTTTTTCTCTTTGAAATTTATATATTTAAGGAACAACCTAAGTGACTTGGCTTATTAAAGCTTCTGACAGGTTAAAAATAAAGAGTATCTTTTAAAAATACTCTCTGGTCTAAAAATAGGTATAATCACAGAACTTGAAAGCACACATCTGATATTTTAGTAAATATTAGTTACTCTAGAACTTTGCTAATAATTTATTGATAGGGTGATGATCTTGCCCATTCCCTGAAGATGGGCAAGTATCTGTGAAATCAGCCTTACACGAGGCCCTTTCCTTGTCTCCCTCGAATTTAATATATGCTAGAGCCACAGTTAACCAGGAGAGTATTACAGGATTCTCAAGACGTGTCCTCTATGCTGAAATAGAAGCCTGCTTACCCTGGTATCATTGGCCTTTGCACCCTGTCATTAAAATACGCAAATCCTTGTGGAAGGACTGTGACTTTTAAGTATGTTTCTCTGCCGTTTCTCTTCAGCGTGCTTAAATTTGCTATTATTTCTTGCTGCTCACATTAAACAGATCTGAAAAACGCCAGGCCGACCTACATTTTTGTCTCTGGGTCTGGCATGACTTGAGCGCCACGTGAGCAGTGGCTGCCGAGACAGAGTGTACCCTCCTTGTGGTGAGTGCCTGCTGGACAAAGCCCTGTCTGCCTGTGCCTTGGCAGAAAGCTGTCCTTCTGCTGCAGAGATCCCCGTCACCTGGTCTAGCCAAAGAGAAACTTGGCCAGCCAAGAGCCGTTCCTGCTTTCCATGGCGCAACGAGAGATCGTTTTCTTCTTTCTGTCGGGAGCCCCTCCAGCCCCTCAGCTTCCCTCCTCATGCACCTTACACCGAGCACGCCCTCTCTCTTAGACAGAGCTCTAATGCCATTTTTAAAAAGACAATCAAGTGAAGTTTTGAGGTCTCATATCCCCTCCTTGCCATTTGGCAGCCCTGCTTCCCAAGGGAAGACAGTACCGTACTTGCCAAAAAATTTTGTGTTAGAAAACTCCAAGCTTTTCCTACAACCTGCTCCTGGCAGGCTATTCTCTCAGGTTGGAATCCAGGATGCCTGATTTCAGTAGGTCAGAATTCCCTCAATCTAAAGAAGACTTTGCTTTTTAGTTACGTAACTTCTAAATGAGGAGCAGTGATTACCATTCAGCTTTGAAAAGAACAGAAACATGGCCGAGATTAAAAATTAATGTCCACATGAAAGCCAAGAGAATTCAAATTGACCACCAAGTTTTTTCTTTGGAATGGGGAAAGCCTATATTTTGCATTTCCTAATTAAGGAGTGGGACAAATGTTTGGGTGGTTTCTTTTTTCCTTTTCTTGGTATCTGCTGAAGTGCTCCATTGGCAGGCACTAGTCATAAACAGGATTCATGCCCTAAGCTCGTAATTTTATTTTGTTTTTGTTATTTCTTCTTTCTACAAGTCACACTAATGTTATTGCTGCGTGTGGCTACAGTAATTGTCATTTTTCTTAATGCTTTTCATGCCTGTAACAGGACCGTACTAAATAATGACCGACTGAAAAAAAAAAGCCAGGTGCAGTGGCTTGTAATTCTAGCACTGTGGGAGGCCAAAGCTGGTGGATTCTCTGAGCTCAGGAGTTTGAGACCAGCCTGAGCAACAGCAAGATCCTGTCTCCATAAAAATAGAAAAACTAGGGCAGCGCCTGTGGCTCAAAGGAGTAGGGCACTGGCCCCATATGCCGGAGATGGCAGGTTCAAACCCAGCCCCAGCCAAAAACTGCAAAAACAAACAAACAAATAAACAAAGACTAGCCGGGTGTGGTGGCATGCGTCTGTAGTCCCAGCTACTAGAGAGGCTGAGGCAGGGCATTGCTCAAGCCCAAGAGTTTGAGGTTGCCGTGAGCTAAGACGCAATGGCACTGTATGGCCAGAGTGACAGAATGAGACTGTCTCAAAAAAAAAAAAAAAAAAAAAATCAAGAGTAAAATTAGCAAAGTTCTAGAGTAACTAATATTTACTAAAAAATCAGATGTGTGCTTTAAAGTTACGTGATTATACCTATTTTTAGACCAGAGAGTATTTTTAAAAGGTACTCTTTATTTTTAAGGGTGACAGAATGAGACTGTCTCAAAAGAAAAAAAATCAAGAGTAAAATGCAGTTTCAATTTATGCGTAACAAAGCCATCGTGAATCAACTGTTTCATAGCGGCATTACCTACACTGTCTTCTGCTCCTGCCCCGTTGCTTGGTAGGTGCCAGGATGAGTGTCCAGTGGGGACCTATGGACTTCACTGTGCCGAGACCTGCCAGTGTGTCAATGGAGGGAAATGCTACCACGTGAGTGGCGCCTGCCTCTGTGAGGCCGGCTTTGCTGGTGAGCGCTGCGAGGCACGCCTGTGTCCCGAGAGGCTCTACGGCATCAAATGTGACAAGCGGTGCCCCTGCCACCTGGGCAACACTCAGAGGTGAGTGTCACCTGCTCTTGGAAGGTCGTGTCTTATTTACATTTTAACCTCCGCATCCAGGATTTGAAAGGAGGGATTGACAGAGAGTTCTCCACCCCGAGGCTCTTGCTGTCTCTGGGCTATCCCGGGAAGACTTTTTTGCTTTGAGTGATGACCCACATCAGAGTTGCTAACGCTGTTAGATGGTCATTGGTGGATATTAAATTCTATTTATTCTCTATGAAGGGCCACTGATAAAAGTTAAATTTGCTGAGGTTAGTAAGAACGTTTCCCTACGTGAGGGATTCTGTGATCCTCTCTAGGAAGTGAAGATGCAGTGATAGACAAAGGGTAAAGCCAAGTTTAGTCCGTAAAGACTGTGGGCTTATTCTCTCCGCAGCATCTCTTACCTGACAGCACATCTGTAGAAGAGAAAAAGAGAGCCATAGAGAGGAAGTGCACCAGTGGAAGTTTGTCAAAGTGCTTCACATGTGGCTGTCACATGTGAAATATCTTTTCAGAATTGATTACTCTGACATAGGACTCACAGGGGCCTTTTAGCTCAAAAATTCGTGAAGAATTTGAGAACCGGAAACCACGATCCCACCCACCCTACGGTACCTTGTCTGCCCCTGAAAATATTTTCCGGACCCCTCTCTTCTTTTGCCTCCCTCAAGGACCAGGTACACATAACTTAAAATTCTGGGCCTCGTTTGCAGATTGCCGGAAAGCTGAGTTTGACAAAAGTGCATTATATTATATAGCAGTTCGTGTGTTACTAAAACAACTTATCTGCATTCAGCACAGCTGTTACTTCATTTATATTTCTGAAAGATAACTCGTGGCCACATCAAATCCCAAATGCACAAAAGTTAAAAGTAAACGGAAGGTGATTGGTCTCTTCTTTAAACCATTGTTAGCAACAGAAAAATAGACTCTGTGCTCTGTGTGTGTGTGCTGGAATACATTTTAGTGGGACATATCAAAGAAGTGTATTCACTATGTGATTCAAGTAATTTTGGAAGCCACTTTGGTCAGCTTTTGTATTTATTTCTATCGGAAAATATTGCCATTCTTTACACGACCAATTTAGGTAAACATTTGGAGGGGTAAAAATGAATAATCTCTGTAGGTTTTTGTTTGTTTTTCAACTCTCCGCTATTTAGGGATCTGGCAGGATTAGGGACCAGTCATGAGTTTGACTCCCTTTCCTACTGTGGAAGGCTCACTGGAACAGAAAGTAGCCTCATGTCCTGGAAGCTTAAAGCGTTATACCAGTGTGCTACTTTGTTGTGTGTAGACATAGCTAAAATTAAACAGAATAATAAACCTACATGAAGAGCTCCACTCTGGGAAGAATTGGAGAAGCAGGGAGAATGCTGGTTTTGTTGAGTACCATGTTGGTAGTGCCAAGGTGTGAGTAGAGAGTTATTGAGGCCAATACTGGGACAATGTTGACATAGACCACATGTGCCAAAGCTTGTATGCTTTCATGTACAAGTACATTTGATTATTTGACAATCACATAAATCAAAATAACACTAAAAATCTGTCCAGTAACGTATATCAAATAATCAGAAAATTTAAAAAAATTAGCCTATTAAATACTTCCCCAAATCATGAAAGCTCTTTTCAAAGATTAGCTTTTATAAATTTCTATTAAAATCAATTGAATGTAGATTTATGACTCTTATCTTGTTAAATTCACAGTTGAAACTATCCATCTATCAATAATTCTTGAACTGCCATGTAAAACTAGAAACACAGGGTCCCTTCAAACCAAAAGGCATAGAACCTTTGTATTAATTGAAAGTCTAGCTTGTTCACTGTAATGTTTAATTAAGCAGGTAGAGCTTTGCTGCTACAGAATTCATGATGTATATTTACTCTAAAGCCTTTCATTATAATTAATGACATAACTAATGCAATGTAAATTCACAGGCTACATTGACCTTAAGTACTAGATTTTGAGTTCTGTGAATGTACATCTTGACATATATTTAAGTACAAGTTTATATTGCATAAAAAAAAATCCTCCTCCAAACAGTGGCATAAAACAACAATTATTTATTAGCTGATGATTTTCTGCTTGGTTATGTGGGCTGGGCTCAGCTTGGTGGTTCTTCTCCTGATTGGTCCTAGATATCCTTACTCATGTGTCTGGCATTTGACCGGGTGGTACGGGTGACTGAGTCTTATTCTCCAGCGTCTAGCAGGATGGCCTGGGCTTTTTCACGTGGGGACTGGCTTCTAAAAGCAGCAAGAGACAGGGAAAATCCCAGCATGCAAGCACTTTTCAAGCTTTTGGTTGTGTCATGTCTGCTAACGACCCTTTGGACAAAGCAGGTCACCAAACCAAGTCCAAATTCAGTATGTCCCACCACTTAATGGGAATGTTGCAAAGAATTTGTAGCCATTTTTATTTTACAATCTATGGTATAAGTATGGTTGAAATATTCATATATTTATAAGTAACATCAGTATTTTAAATTTTAGCACTACTATTGAGTCTAAAGACATTCACTGTGACTTTGAGCTAAAAGTAACTTCTATGATTTTGAAAAAGAAAGTAAAATTTGAGATTTAATGAGATTCCACATAGGATAGGTATATTAACTCTTGTTAATAAGGACACTTAATAGCCATAGACAATCAGCATGTGTCTGTTTGCAAATGTCATCTAATTGTCCTTGCATCTGAGCATTAATAACATCTAAGGAAGTGAATAAAAGAAGTTCAGTGACATATTCTGTTTCAGGCACTATTATATGGTATTGGACTCTTGCGTCACTTAACGATTAAATTGAAAAATTTACTAGAATATATATAGGTAGTTCTATGTACATATAAAATAACAAATATTCCCATATGTGTATAATCCTATTTTCATACATACAAAGCAATCTTCCCTTTAGACAGAAAACAGGTAATGAGTACATCTATCCTTCAACTTCCAATCTGCTGCTCCTCCATCAACACGTAAATCTCATTGCCAATTAAGCTGCCTGCACGAGAACCCATCAAATGCTTCCAGAGTGCTCTGGCTTCCTCCATCTAATTACAAATTGCAGAATACTAATTTTGGTGTCAATCAATCTGAGAACCAGTACGCTGCACAGCACTCACTAGGGGGCATTGAATATCAATGTCTCTGTCTGCCTTCTGTATAGTTCAATTCACTGTACCCTAATTGTCTCTTTCATTTAACATGTTACTTCTACACTATGAATATTACTTTTTACTTTTTAACGTCAAGTAATGTTTTTCAACAAAAATATCTTTTCTTTTTCAGTATGTTAAGATAAGGTGAGTTACTTTAACCAGTCCATCACTTGAAATATTTCTTTTCCTTTTCTCAAATTTAGGAACTCAGTGAAGTAATTTTTTTTTTTTTGAGACGGAGTCTTACTATGTTGCCCTCGGTAGAGTGCTGTGACGTCACAGCTCACAGCAACCTCAAACTCTTGGGCTTAAGTGATTCTCTTGCCTCAGCCTTCCAAGTAGTTGGGACCATAGGCATGGGCCTCAGTGTCTGGCTATTTTTTTGTTGCAGTTGTTGAGCTGTTCTGGGCAGGATTTGAACCTGCCACCCCCTGTGTATGTGGCTGGTGCCATGACCACTGCTATAGGCACCGAGCCCTTAATGAAGCCAATTTAAATTTGTCTCTGTCTTTTGCACATTGCAGATTTTTACTGATCCTGCTGACCCCTTTTCTGTGCTCCATCCTAAATTTTAGTAATGCTCTTCCATGTTTCGTCTCCCCACCTACAGCAGGCTACTAGCAAGACTTCCTTTTTCTTTGGTATAAAAGCAAACCAACCAACCTGGGTTCAAAGTCCGAGTTTGATTCTGCCACTACCTGTGTGACACTTTGAATAAATTGCTTACTCTCTGTAGCCCTCTGTTTTCTCATTCATGAAATGGGATCATGCCTACTGCTTAGGTTGGAATTGAATAGTGCACACAGAGAGTTTAGCTCGGTGCTGGGGTCTAGGCACTGCTCAGTAAGTAACTTCTACTCTGTGCATTTACCTGCATCATCATCACAAACATCACAAGTGTTCCCTGCAGTTAGTGGTTATTCCCCTTAGCCAAGAATTCAACATTCTGAAACTAACTTAGGGAAAATTCTGCCTTTGTATGCATCTATACTGAATACAATTTAACATGTGTCAATGACTCCAGTATGTCAGGGAGAAGCAGATCCATGTGGGAAAGCAAGATCCCTAGAGTTAGATCTGCTCTGCCCGGACTGTGAGACTTTCACTTATTCACTCAGTCAGCATTTACTGTGGACCTACTGCGTGCCTGGAATAGATAACCACACAGAATTAATTCTTGCCCTTGTGGAACTCACACTCGAGAAGGAAGACATTAAAAGACTGTATAAAAATAAGCATAGGACTATAAACTGTGATAAGGGAGATGCAGGAAAAAAACAGGGTGCTAGAAAGGAGAAGGGGAGAGGGGGAGTTTCATCTGGGTGGTCCAGGAAGGCCTCTCAAGCTGAGAACTCAAAGGACAGCTGGACAGAGAAGCAAAGAGCAGGGAAATGGCATTCTAAAGACATGGAACAGCCCACAAGTTGAAAAACTTGATGCTTTATTATATACAAACTCAAAGAAATCCAGAGAGAACTATGACAAAAGACAAGGTTGAGAAGTAGGCCATGGCCAGATGACAGGCCCATGGGCTGTATTCAGGGCGAGCGTATATCTGGTCTCACAAGGACAGTCTGTGGTAGGCCCGCTGTCCTCGAGAAACTGTAAATAACTCCCTTTTCACTCCTAAAATGTCCTGCTTTAGATAATAAGTTGTATAGTCATTCTATACTAAAAGGTGTGGATGTTATTCTAAGTGGAGTGGGGCGCCTTTGGAGGATTTTAAGGGGGAGAATGATGTGATATGATTTGCTCTTTGGGTGATGGGGCAAGAGTGGGTATAGGGAGCAGAGCTGGAAGGCGGTTCCGGAGGAGATAAGAGGGCCTGGGTTGGAGTAGGATGGTGACAGTGATGATGAAGAGAGTTGGGGAGATTCAAAATGTATTTTGGAGTTAGAATGGTTAAGCTCTAGTGATGAACTGGATACGGGAAATGAGGCAGGTAAACTGAGTGGTTGGTGGTGCTATTTGGAGAAATATAGACCATTTGGATATAGATCCATGGGGGGAAGAACAAGTGGTCAGTTTTTGGCATGTGACGTTGGAGATGCCATGGCGATGCTGGGTGTTTGCTCAAGGATAAATGATTGCTCAAGATGATTGCTTTTAAACAGACTTGAGTAGACTGAAGTATATCTGAGACTCAAAACCTTGTCCTCTTGGTCCAAACAAGGAGTGTCCAACCAACATGTGGCCCCAGGCCATGTGCTGATTTTGTGAGGTATGCATGGAGATTTTTTTTATTGCTAACTGGTTTTCCTTAGTGTTTGTGTATTTATTTACTGTGTAACCCCAGGCAACACTGTTCCAATGTATGGCATGAGAAACAAAAGGTTGGACACCCCTAAAACTTCTGCCCAAGAAATCATCTCAGCCTAGAATTGTTCTTGGATATCTCTTCATGCCATGTTTCCTGAAGATGTCCTAGGTTTCTAGGCTATTGCTCATGGGCCCTGAGTTGCAGGGTTGTAGAAGGGGTCTACAAATGTATCTAAATACATCTCTGAAAATGAGGCCCAAACATTCTGACCCTTGGGCTTTTTCTGAAGGAGAAAGATACGATATGAGGTTAGGGGGTGTGGCTGAGACTGTCTGGGACAGACTGGGACATCAGCCCCAGAGAGATTCTGTTTCACTGAGGTTACTCAGGCAGGGGGAGAAGGGGAATTACCTCCTCCATCTTCATGCTTCCGAGCTCATTGTTCTTTCCGAGAGCAGCAAGTCTATGAGCAACCCTTTGCAGAGAGGTCGTTTAGCAAATGTCTGGATACAGCACCAGATTTTGATGTGGGCCCTGGTTAAGGGGAGGGTTTTAGCCCCATCAAGAGAGGAAGACCATCTTTAAACAGTGTCACAGTTGTTAGCATGGCTAGTTTGTTTGTTGAGATTTTCCTGTGGTGGGAGCACATGTGTTTTGAGCCAGAGTGCTGTAGAATGCCCTATTGTGTCAGCTCTCACACACGCATCTTAGCACAGCTGATGTGTGCATTTGCCATGGGGCAGCAGCTGGCTGCCTGGCTGGGCAGGGTGGCTGCTGTCTCAGGTAGAGACAGCTGCCTGCCATCAGGTATGAGGGACTGAGAGGAGAAACAGGCTGACCAGGTCACTGCCTTTGGAGTTCCTTAGACATCACACTGGATAACGGACTTGGTATTATTTACTAGATGGAGTTTTCTAGCTCTTCTCATAGATTTGACTTTTTACTAAATTGGAGTTTTTGATGTTAGAAGATTAAAAGGAATTTCAGAAGGAAGGGCGTGGTTGTAATACTCATCCTGCTAGAGATGATTCTGATTTTATACAAATTATCTGCAGTAGCAATCTGATTTCAGCCAATTAATTAAATCATACCAAGCCTGGAAAGTACGTTTAAATTATTATGCTTGGAATTACCCTCATATTTAGCGATCATGGCTAAACCAACATTTGTACAGCCTCGGGTCTCATGTCTACCCCAGAGTGACTTTGTTCCTTCCGTCCACATCTCTCAGCTGTCACCCCATGTCTGGAGAGTGTGCCTGCAAGCCAGGCTGGTCGGGACTCTACTGTAACGAGACGTGCTCTCCTGGCTTCTACGGGGAAGCTTGCCAGCAGGTCTGCAACTGCCACAACGGGGCTGACTGTGACAGTGTGACGGGACAGTGCACCTGTGCTCCAGGATTCAGAGTGAGTGCCCTGGGCTCTGGAGAAGGAAGAAGAGGGGTGTGATATGGAGCCTATCAGTACTGTGGTTTATGTGACCTTCGGTGAAGCACAGTGAATGTGCTAGGATCACACAAATCATTAACAAGGAGGAGGATGAAAAGAAAAGGACAAATACAAATACAAGGAATAACTTTAGAACGATGACTCAGAAAGCTGTGAAGCTATAAAATGGCATTAATTTGTATATATCAACGTGCCAGGGAGAGTGATATATCGTAATTATTTCTCCAGTAATTATTTTACTGTGTTTTATTGGCAGCAAAACTACTTTTTTAAGTAGGTTGCATATTATTGTGGTAAGTTTTTGTTTTTAATTCTATGCAATTTAAGGACACATCATGCCTCAGTTAGCACTTAATTATGTATTTACATTCTTCTATGGTTCGTTGCCTGTTAGTTCTTAGGTTCCTTTGAAAACCTAAACTTTGCCAATATGCCCCTATACCTATAGGGAAGAATTTTGCCCACAATTTCTGGGAGTTCTGAGCTATAGATGAGGAATTTTTGGTTTACAGGAAAATAATTGAATTATTTTCCCTCACTGTAAAGGGGAGACCTTGAACGATGACGAATGTTGATGATTAGTACGCAGCACATGAAGTAGAGCTGGTGGGTGGGGGAGTTGCTGAGCTGAGAGGCTCTTCGTAGAATTTTTTAACCTATGTCACACTCCTCTGGATGAGCCCTTGAATTAGCCTTGTCTTAGGAGTTCTTTCTGTTTTGAAAGGAGGTGCCCTCCAGTGGCCCACTTTCCTATTTTAATGCTCCCTGGGAGATAAACTGAATCGTCCCATGGGCCGAATGTGCTCTGCTGCTTTGCTTCACCCACTGATGGCATCACGTTTTATCCAAGGAAGTCTAGGAAGCGCTGGGCTCTAATATATAGTTCACGGTCACATTTCTTTATTTGTTGCAGTAATTTTATGGCTACAATTTATTTTTATATGTCCACTTGTCTGAACAAGGGCAAAGAGTTTTGTTTGTTTGTTTGTTTTTCAGTTCTGCTATGAAGGCAAAACTAACAAAGGCAGCAGGCTTTTTTGGGTCCCATTTAATACTCTAATAGATCTGAAACTTAGGCCAGCTAGTACTGCCCTTAAATCTCTAAAATTTGTGTACTGGTGACATTACAGTAGCTTTAAAAAAAATACAGTGTGTTAAAGTAAGAGAGGAAGTATAATTAGCATTGCCAAGATATATTTTTCGCTTATTTGTGTTGGCCTTGCTTTAGCTGGCAACATTCACGCGTTTTGCTCTTTCTGCCTGACTAGGGCAGTGACTGCTCCACCCCGTGCCCTCTGGGAACCTACGGGGTTAACTGTTCCTCTCGCTGTGGCTGTAAAAACGATGCTGTCTGCGCTTCTGTGGACGGATCTTGTACTTGTAAGGCAGGTAAGAGTGGGAAAATCAGTTTCTTACCTGCTCCTGGTCCCCACATCTTGTAGAGTCCCAGGAAGAAATCTTGGCCAGAGCTTAGCTCCCGCTGCCCCAAGGCTCTGGTGCCTGACCCCAGCGAGCTCCTCAGGTAGCGCGGTGCTGACGCTCTGATGCTTTCCTGGGACGCGGGAAGAGGCTCACGTCAGACTCTCTCCCAAGTCCCCGCCAGCTCCAAAAGTCTGTGAGCTTCTGTAGAAGAGTGCACAAGTAGACACGTGGTCATGCCCCTAAATTGGCCAGTCTGGAGTTACAACAAGAAATGCAGCCAAGTGCTGATTTTATATGAAAGCGGAACACGTCACCCCGCCCCCCACCTGTGTAGGTTTAGCCAGGATCCTGGATGCGCATGATTCACAGTTAATGGGGCCCTGCTTTAAAGATAGGGTTGTGTTTTCAAGCACAAACTGTCCTCTCCCTCCAGTAAAATATTCCACTTTACAAATCTGAACAAAACTGAGCATTGCACACCGTGCGTCACTGCGCAGTAAAGCGCCCCCACGCCACAGCTCCTCCGCGGGAGCGCAGAGGCGTTTCCCCCCCCACTGGCCTCCTCGCCAGAGCACATGGCACCCGAGGCCGTCTGGGTCCTGAGGCCTGTGTTTTGTTCATTTCTGATGGAGACCTAACTCAGCAAAGCCGATGCTCTCTGCTTTTGGAGGGTGGAAGAGTGTATCTTTGAGGTGTTTCTAGAGAGAAACCCGGCTTGGAAAGGCCCCACAGAGCTCCCTGCCGCCTTGGTTCCCTCACGTGCGCTGTCATTCTTGTTGTGCAGGCTGGCACGGGGTGGATTGCTCCATCAGGTGCCCCAGCGGCACGTGGGGCTTTGGCTGTAACTTAACATGCCAGTGCCTCAACGGGGGAGCCTGCAACACCTTGGATGGGACCTGCACGTGCGCACCTGGCTGGCGTGGGGAGAAATGCGAACTTCCCTGCCAGGTATGTCTGAACCAGCGCCCCACTGGGGACACCGGGAGTGGCTAATGCCCGAGGTTTGGTTTCTTTTTTGCAGTTCTCTTACTTAACTTTAAGTGGCTCCTCGTGAACCAAATTTCACTCACTATTAGAAGAATCACGGTGTTTGGATTCACACTGGACATAGGCCCGGACAAGGGATAGACGGGGAAAGACATGGAAATTGGTTGGGTAGCCTTTGTGAGAATGGATCCCTTCTTCTTCATCTCACGCTGTCCCCCACCCCCTCTATTATCCTGTTTCTGGGTGGCAGCTGGTCAGCAGTAGTGGTCAAACACCCAGTGTATGCCTGTCAGCTCTCTAAATATTTTGTTTCTACATAATAGAAAATGGAAATCCCCACCCCTCTGTCTTAGGAGTGGAAAGTGGCAGGGACTTGAAAGGGGGTGATTGATCGTGGTGACTGATGTCACACAAATGCTCATCCAAGTGGATGATTCGGAAACAGCCTCTTTTAACATAAATACCTCCGGAGCCCAGAGAATCTCTGAAGATTTCCCTGTGGCTGGTTCCATTCCCTTGACCTACTTTGGCATAGAGATCATTAGAAATCTCATATGCATCCAGCACAGGCTGATAGAGGGGCAAGCGGGAAGTGCATTCCGGGGCAACCTGCTCATTTCTTTCCCATCACTCTTTCTCCCTATTCCAATTCTTTCCTTCTGAGCCATTAGGCAGATCTCAGTGGTGCGTGTTCTCCAGCCCCAGGACATCATCTGATGGGCAGACAACAATGCGGCCCCCTGGAAAAGAGCCTCTCTGGAAACCCCTTCTCTCTCTGGGCTTCCTCCCATTAAGTCCAGCCCATTTCCCAAAGTAAAGAGGAGGCTGCCCTGGGCTATTCCATGCCCTCCCAAACCCTGGGACAGAATTTCTTTAGCTTTGCCACCTCGGGAGACTGGTGAGCAAATTATTAGTACTAGGCCTGGGCCGGAAGATGACCTTCCACTCTCCATTCACTCTCCATCTGATGGTAGACAAAGGAGAGCCCCTGGCACTATCTTGTGGTTTTTTTGTACCTTAAAGAGTTAGGAAACCAGCGGAGGCTGGCGGTGCAGTGGTTCATATCATGGCGTAGTTAAATCCTGTGTACTCCTATCAAACACTGGAGGGGCCTAAAACATGGTTAATTTTTTTTAAAATTTTAACCAAGTCCTGGACAAATGGTCATTCCATCTAGCACCCCCTCCCTGTTTGCTGGTTCCCATGTTCCTTCCTCTTGGTAACTGCACCCTTGTTTTACTTAGTGTCTGGGTGGCGGGGGAGGGTTTTAGCCTTCTCCCTCCATTCTTAGGGTCTGGCATGAAGGAGTGGGGCTCAGAAATGCAAAGCTCTCCACTTTCTTCTCACAAACAGAATGATTAGTCCCAGGCCGGGTGGCCTGGCTCATGCCTATCATCCTAATGCTCTGGGAGGCCAAGGCGGGTGGAATGTCTGAGTTTACCAGTTCAAGACCAGCCTGAGCCAGAGCCAGAGCCAGAGCCCTGTCTCTAAAAAATAGCCTGGGGTTATGGCAGGCACCTGTATTCCCAGCTACCCTTGGGAGGTTGAGGCAAGGGAATCACTTAAGTCCGAGAGTTTGAGGTTGCTGTGAGCCACGACGCCACAACATTCTACCAGGGGAAACATAGTGAGACTCTGTCTCAAAAAACAAAACAAAATGAAACAAAAAAACCAAAATGATCAGTCCCATCCATGATCTTCTTTGGACCTCCCAAACTTACCTAAAGTAAGGTAACCTAAAGATCCAGGAGGGGAAGAGAAAGGACGTGTATTTAGGATCTTGATCAGAATACTTCATGTGGCTTAGACTTTCTCATGGAAAGAATGATGCGCACGAGGGATTATTTGTTAGGAACAAAAGGTTTTCATTTTTTTTTATAGTACTATGTATCCCTTTGGTAATTTAGCAGAGCAAGCTTAATTCAATGGGAACTATCATTTCTTTTTTTATATATTATTTTATATATATATATATTCTTTTGTGTGTGTGACAGAGTCTCAATTTGTCACCCTCATAGCTCACAACAACCTCAAACTCTTGGGCTCAAGTGATTCTCTTGCCTCAACCTCCCTGGTAGCTGTGACTGCAGGTACCTGCCAGAGCGCCCAGCTATTTTTTAGAGATAGGGTCTTGCTGTAGCTCAGGCTGCTCTTGAACTCCTGAGCTCTGGCAATCTACCTGTCTGAGCCTCCCAAAGTGCTAGGATTA
>CAUYQV010191750.1:0-33787 GCA_963574575.1 Galagoides demidoff | reverse complement strand
GCTATAATACAGATATCTGTACCAGAATGTTCATTGCAGCCCAATTCACAATCGCTAGGTCATGGAAGAAGCCCAAGTGCCCATCAACCCATGAATGGATCAATAAATTGTGGTATATGTACACCATGGAATACTATACAGCCATAAAGATGGAGACTTTGCCTCCTTCATGTTTACATGGATGGAGCTGGAAAATGTTCTCCTTAGCAAGGTGTCTCAAGAATGGAAGAAAAAGTATCCAATGTATTTTTTATTTTTTTAATTAGATCATTAATATGTGGTACCTTATGCTGTACAATGTGCTGATTTTATATACAATTTGGAATGTTTACATCAAACCCGTTAACATAGATGTCTAAACACAAGACATACTTTTATATTCACTAATATGCATGAAATTAATAGTTGAAATCTGATATCTATATGGATATATTTAGACCTGTACAAGATTTTCTAAATGATTACTTTCTTCCTATTATTATTTTCATTACCAAAATCTCATCCAAAGCAGAGAATCTTGGATAACTGTACATGAGTAGGTTCTCAGCAATATCTATTGTAATAATTTTAATGTGCCATTCTCTCAAAACCCTAAAGTGATCCATCCAATTAAAGTTTAACTTGCTTTACTGAAAAATAGTTATAATGAACTTTGTATAATTATTATAATGAAAGAGCTAGCTAACACAAATAAAGTATTAACATATCTCTTCATTAATAAAATAGCAAGACTTTAAAACATATTAAAATATATTGACTAATATTTCTTGGATCCTGGAACAGAAAAAATGACTTGTAGCAAAATCAAGTGAAATTCAAATAAAGTCAAATTAATATCTACCAATGTTAATTTTTAAAATTCATTAACTTTTTGATTTGTACTATAGTTATCTAAAATGTTGATATTGGCAAATATAGGTAAAGAATGCATAGAGCTCTATGTTTCTGAGACTTTTACAGTGACCAAAACTGTTTTGAAATAACTAGTTAAAATTTAATTTTGGACAATTCTGAAAGTTACAAAAAAAATCAGAAGTTATGGTACTGCGCATTATTTGTCTTCTTGAAGCTTCCACCCTACAATTCTAATCTTATCCCTGACAAACTGTTGAACAGTTACCGCCTTCTCTGTGATTGATAGCTTCAGATGCTTGGATGGAATTACCACATCACTAAAATGTTAGCTTTTCTAAGTTAAACATTTACTAGCCTTTTAGCTTTTTGTCATTGAAAAGGTTTTTAACACTTTCACTATCCAGTCACTTTTATTTTGGAAGTGAAGGTATAGAATCTGCTTTGTTTTAAGGGTGGCTTTTGACAGCATTCGCTCTTGCCAGATTTAGAAATATTTGACAGACACATTTCCTGATGCAGACCCTCAGAGGTTAGGCCTACCAGCAGTTTCTCCATCAACTGTCAAACCCTTCCAGAGACAGAGTTCCTGTCAGCTGGTGAAAGTGACAGTGACAGTTCTTATTCATGTTGACTCATAATGGCAACAAGTTTCAGCAGCATTCAAGAATGCTCAGATTTTTCTTAGGGTGATTGGTGCTTTTGAGGAGCTCTTCAGCTCTTGGTCATTACTGTAATAGTCACTTAGGCGGAGGTTTCTTGGATGATACCAAGATGGGTCTACACATGGCTGTGAAACCCATCATCTTGTTTGCTTGAGCTGGTGTAACAAAAGTCTATAGATTGTGTGACTCAAGTCAATACCTGTTTAGTACAGATCATCTCTTCAGAAAAAAATATCACAAGAGGTATTAGAGCTTTAAGAATTGAATTTACTGGAAACAAAATTTAGTCCATAGCCTTCTGCCCTCAAAAAATTAATAGCCTTTCACATCCAAAATATACTCAAACAATCCCAACAGCTCTCAAATTCTTAACTCATTTTGGCATTAATTCTAAAATCTAAAGTCAAAATGTACATTTATGTATCTTCTAATAACATGTGGGAGACTCAAGGCACAATTCATTCTGAGGAAAAATGTCACTTCAAGGTGTGAAACCAGACTGGATGTGGTATTTCCCAAACACAGTGGCGGGCAGGCATTGGATAAACATTCTCATTCCACAACATAAATATTGGAAGAAAAAAAGTGTGATAAGAAAAGATGGCCTAATAGATACATAACTTTCTAGACCACATCAGAGGAAGGGAGGATATCAGATTAAGGAGAAGGGAGAACAGACATGGCTCAGGCATAAGTCATAGAGAGAGATTCCATTAATTCACAAATGGATGAACAAAATGTAGTAAAAGTATACCGTAAATGTTACTCAACCATGAGGAAAGATGCTGTAATGCCTTTTTCAACAACTTGGATGGAACTGGACACCATTATGCCAGGTGAACTATTTGTAGAATGGAAAAAGAAACAGCACATGTATTCATCACTAACTTGGAGCACAGAGAGACAGGAAATCAGTTGAAGTCCATCTGGTGGAAAGAAGGATGAGAGGTAGCTAAAAACTTGCCAAGAGCGTACAGTAAACACTTATCATCCTGTTTAACAGTTATACTTATAACCCTGATCCAAGCTTTGCAAAAGCAATCTATGCCACCAAAACCCTTTGTACCCTGGTAATATTTTGAAATAATATGACGTAAAAATAAGAAAAAAAATTGATAGAATCCAAGCAAGTCTAGATCATAGCAGTGCAAATTTCTTTAGATTTTAAAGTTTAAGTATAAGGCTTCTCCTTCTACATTCTGGCCTAGGGGCTCACCAACATGGCATCATCACCCCAGTGGTACTGACTTTCTCGGAAGTTCCCAACCTCTGAGGTCAGGAAGAAAAAAGACTCCTCCTGGGTTTGTGGTAGCCCTGATGATAACTGAGTCACTCCAGGATCACTATTCCTTCTCAGAGAACAGCGGACATTTGGACCATATATCCTCTTTTCTGGTCTTATAAAATCCAAGAAAGTCAATAGCCTTCTTTCATTATGTCTCACTTTCTTTTTCTCTGTAGTTTTAACTGGAAGTACTTTTGCTGATAAAATCCTGTATGTATTCCTGCTGTTGATGAGATGGATGTTTAGGTCTATGGGTTACAGCCGTGATCCCTCTACCAAATGGTTGTTCAGTCACACCCCTGGAGTTTCCTTCAGAACGTACTGGCTCATATTTCACAATATGGACGAAAAATTTTCAAAAGCTTCAAGCATTGGTCACTTTTTTCTTATCAACTTATTTTTTAATTTTTGTCTCCCCTGTCACATTTTACTAGACATAGTTAGAAGGAGCCAAGCTGCTTTTTCAACATTTTGCTTTGACATTTCTCAGCTCTGTGGTCAATTTCATCACTTGCTTACAAATTTTAGCTTTAACAAAACTTTAGAACACAGCTCATCTAATATCTGCTATTTTTTTGATAAAACTCCCCTTTTTTCACTTTTCAATAACAAGTTCTTCATTACATTCTGCTATATCACCAGTATCGGTCTTAGCTTCGATATATATAGAATAATTTTAAAATTCTTCCAGCCTTTATCCATTACTCATTTCCAAAGTTGCGTTTAGATATTTGTTACCTCAGAACTCCATTTCTTTTGCCAAAATATCTATTAGGAGTCTCCAGACAAAAAGAACCAAGAGAATACACATGTGCACGTATACACACATATACAAACATGCACACACATTCACATAAGACATGGCTGTGAAATTATTCCACTTACATACTATGAACAGACAGAAGATCTTCAGGTGGTAAGCTGTAGAGCCAATGGGGAAGCTGACATGTTTGAGAACCAAGAGGAGCCAATGTTTAGTTCCATTTTAAAGGCAAGAAAATAAAAGATGTCTCACCTCAGGCAGAAATACTTCCCTCTTACTGATCGGTAGATCAGACCTTTTTTTCCAGTTAGGTCTTCTAATTTGGTGAGGACTGCCCCCACAATGGATTACCATTGACTATTTTTATTCAATCTACTGTTATTCAAATGTCAATATCTTCCCAAAGCCCACAGAATAATGTTTCATTAAATATCTGAGCACCCAGTGGCCCATGAAAGTTGATACATTAAAATTCACCATCATACTCACACAGTCAGAATTTTGGATGAATATTTCTGTAAATAGAACTGATGAGTTTTTTATTAGTCCCATCTCAGAAAAAAAAAGTGCAAATATTACAAATAACTGTCATGTTGTTCCAATTTAAGATGTTAATTCTAACAGGATTTCTGCTGAGTTTTCTACTGACAAGTACAATGAGGCTTATTTCATTTCATGAAGCTGTATTAGGAAGGAAATACTCTCTATCTAGCAGCATTGAGCTGCTCCTTAGGTGTTCTTTGAGATAGGTCATTGAATTATTCTGAGATTAGGTGAAATTTTGTACCTGATAGATGCCTTCACAAAGTTTGTAGCAGAATACGTCTAAAACTCTCATGGGGAGCTTGAACTCAGTTAAATGAAGAAATTGATAGAAATTCCATTTTCTTACTACATGGCTGCTTCTAAACAAAAAGAATCAGGTTCAAGAATTAAATCACCTCCCAGATGACATTTCTGGGCATATTACAGTTTTCCAATTTATATATACATTCTATTACAGATTAATAACTCCATCTATTTCAGTTTGAGGTCTCTCAACTCAGAGCTTGATATAAGAAGGAGGGCCCAGGCAGTGTGAGAAGTTATCCCATAAAACAGAATTGCAGGAGATAAAAGAGTTAGAAAAAAGTTAGAGGAGAGATGATGTTGCTCCTGAGATTGTAGAGGACTCCCAGGATTGTCAATTGTTTATCTACAAGCTCCTATTTCTCTTGTTTATGGGGAGGGGGCTCTGCAGATATTCATTTCTGGGTATGCTTGCCTGCACATTTAGAGAACTCAATGAAGAATGCCCAAAAGCAGAAAGCAGTAAGGTAGTGCTGAGGGTAGCAGCTGTCAAAAGAATATAAGTGCCCAAGGAACTCCGCAACAGAAGTCTAGATCAAGTCGGAGGTGGGATAGTTATGTCAAGGGCCACTGAAAAATACTTCAACATAAATTAGCAGTTTCCTTTAGTAAATGTTGATGTGCCAAACTTAAAGTTTTGGTTTTCTGAATATGTGTTTATTTCCTATTCACGATTTTAAAAACTTTGGTGAAAATTCACTTGATGTACAATAATTTTGTTTCAAGGCTAAAGATAAGTTGCTGTAATTCACCTCTACTTCTTGTGGCGAGGAATCTATTAGTAGTTTTCCTGGCATGCTGTTTGATGTGAACTTTCCTTCTCATTGGTTGTTTTTGAAGTATTCTCTTTTTCATGTTGGTTTTGACTTTGATTTTCCTGGATTTAAATTTCTCTTTCTCATACTAGCTTGTCTTTAATTCATTGTGATTCCGGAATTGGAAGTTGCCTGACTTTAACATGTTTGAAAATTATCAGGTATTATCTCTGTGAATGGCGTCTCCTACCCCATGTTTGTATTCTTTTTGTGTCAGATGTAAGATTAGATCTATGTTAGAACTTTTCATTTTAATCTATGTACCTGTTCTATTTTCTTTGTATTTGCTAATTTTTAAAATTCCAAACACATTCTATGCAATTTCTTCAAATATGCATTTCAGCTAAGTAGTCTATTTTTCCTCTGCATATAAATTGCTGTTTATTCAATATAAATTTTGTGTTTCATATTTTGTTATTTTAAATACATATGGTTTGTTTTATACGTAAATATGTATTGTTTTTATTATTTTGTCTTTTGTTCATGATATTTATTATTTGCTAAAGAGAAACAAAATATTTATTTCATATTTAATATTATTTAACTACAAATTCTATTAATTGAATCACTGGGAACTTTATTTTGCTATAATTATCTGAAATTGTTCACTCTCAGACCTCAAGCTGTTCTTGACTTTGGAATTATGTGTATGTATAGTGTGTGTATACTTATTGCATGCATCTGTCTGTGTATTTTCTTTATATTATGAAATCAATTAAAAGTATAATTAAGTCTCTAAGCTATCAAAATATTTTAGTTATTTTTTAACATATTCTTAAAATTATTTGCTAACATGCAAAGCTTACTATTACTAAGAGCTATCCCCCAAATAGTGAGTAGGAATCCAAACACTAATCCTTTGTACTGACAAAGTTGTAAGAGCATATTCTCATGGGTGGGGCTTTCTGTTTGTTTTGTTTCTGTAAAAACATTGCTTTTTTTTTTTTTGCATTATTATAAACTCTTTCCCACAATTTTCTCAGAACAATACAAATGTAGTATTTTGTATTATGTTCAACTTCTTGAATAGCACAGAATAGGGATTTTTAATGTTTTGTAGAATTTTCTCTGAAACCAGTTAGAAGAGTCATATTTTTGGGGGGACTACTTCTTCTTTTTTTTTTTTTTTTGAGACTGAGCCTCAAGCTATCCCCCTGGGTAGAGTGCCATGGCATCACAGCTCATAGCAACCTCCAACTCCTGAATTCAAGTGAGTCTCCTGCCTCCACCTCCCAAGTAGCTAGGACCACAGGCGCCCGCCACAACGCCTGGCCATTTTTTGGTTGCAGCCATCATTGTTGTTTGACGGGCCGGGCTGGGGATTCGAACCCACCACCTTAGGTGTACGTGGCTGGCACCTTAGCCGATTGAGCCACAGGCGCGGAGCCAGGGACTACTTCTTAAAAAAAAAAAAGAAATGTTCTCTATGTCTTTCTCTAAAATGGATTTGTGTAAAAATTTTATATTTGAGATTATTTTTAAAAATATTTTGCATTTCTTTTTTATATTCGTTTATTTACATTTTTAGTTTCAAAATATTGAGGAATAAATGTGATTTGGTGTGGTAAAATGTCTCCTGTATTCTGCTGTTTCTTTTTCTTTTTTTTTTTAATTTTTTTTTTATTTTTGCATTTTTTGGCCGGGGCTGGGTTTGAACCTGCCACCTCTGGCATATGGGACTGGCGCCCTACCCTTTTGAGCCACAAGTGCCGCCCAGTATTCTGCTGTTTCATAGCTTCCTTTTTTCTTGGGAAATTTCTTATACTGCTTCAATCTTGCTGGTCATTATTGGTCTGTTTGAGAGTTCTATTTCTTCCTGTAGGAGTTTTGGGAGGTTATGTGTCTTCTGGAATTTGTCCATTTTTTCTGTGTTAGTGAGTTTTGTGCATAGATATTTTTGTAGTGTTCATAGATAATATTTTGTATTTCAGGCAACAGTTCACTTACCTCTTTTTATTGTTTCTGATTGAATTTATTTGAAATATAACTCTGTATTCTTTTATTCACGGATAATCTAGTAAAAGGTTTATCAATTTTATCTTTTCAAAGAACCAGCTTTTTGTTTAATGGATCCTTGGTGTATCTATATTTCCATTTTGGATGGTTTTACACTGGTGGGTGTCTACTGTGCTGATCCATGTATATGTAATGCAGTTCTAAGTATTTCCTGCAGGTCAGGTCTGGTTTTGAAAATCTCCCTCAATGTTTGTTAGACTAGAAAAACCTTTATTTCTTCCACATATAAGACACTTTGTTTTTTAGTATACTAAATTCTATGCTGGCAGTTATTCTGATTAAGAAGACTGAAAATGCGGCACCAATCCTTTCTGGCTTGTAAGATTTCAGTTGAAAAGTCTGCAGAATTTTATTTTTTATTTATGGTAAGTTACTTCACTTCTTGCATTATGGTTCATAGGATTCTTCCTTCATGTTGACTATGGCTAGTCTGATGACTGTTTCTTGGTGACAGTCTCTTTTCAATGAATCTCACAGATATTTGTTGACCTTCTTGTACCTGGATATTTCAATCTCTACCAAGACCACGCAAATTTCCTCAAACAGTTTCTCAAATATGTTTCCCAGCTCTTTTTCTTGTTCTTCTTCTCCCTCAGGGATGCCTAATTTTCTTTATATTTGTTTCCTTTATATTCCATGTTTCTTACATACTTTCTTCATTCCTCTTATTTGTTTGTTCTCTATTTTTCCTTATTGGCTTACTTTAAGAGAGCTATCTTATCTTCATCTCTGAAATTCTCTCTTCCTCCTGGTCTAGTGTATTCCTAAAACTTCTGGTGGGTTTTATATTTTCTTAAATATTTTTTTTTAATTTTAAGAAATCCTAATTTTTTTTGCATTATGTCATTTCTTTAGTATTCATACCACCCACATACACCAGAATACACTTAAATGGAACTAAATGTTTAAAAAATAAAATTATTAGACGTTAAGTAGAAAAAGAAGATTTATATACACTAGTAAAAGGAAACTAGGTGATAATTTTGTAAAAAAGCTTTTGTGAAGTAGTTTTCTCATATTTCTTTATAATTGAATATAAATCAGTCATCTTTTATGTGAAGGAATTATTATTTGGATTTAGGAATATCCTATCAAATTTATTTTCCATCAAGTTTGCTAATGTTAGTTCTTATTAATGTCTAGATTTTAGAGCCTCAGAATAGCTTAAAGACATTCTGGGTTGTTGGTGAAATTAGCTAAACTGCTGGCCTGGAATGCATTTATCTCCAAATTATAAGGCAAAGTTGTTAAGAAAAGTTGTCCTGGTGAAAGACAAAATGACGACTTTGTCAAATCTCCTTGAAAATAATCTAGTATCTTGATCTTCTCACAAATAAATGAATAACTTTTGCGAAGAGGTGATTACTATCTATGGATTATTATTATTTTTTATTAAATCATAGCTGTGAACATTAATGTAATCATTGGGTACAATGTGCTGGTTTTACACACAACTTGAAATACTTTCATCAAACTGGTCAACATAACCTTCCCGGCATTGTCTTAATTATTGTGTTAAGACATTTATATTCTATACCTAGTAAATTTCACAGGTACCCTTATAAGATGCACCACGAATTACTCTCCCTCCACCCATCCTTCCTCCACCCCTCCCCACCATCTCCCCTTTTCCCTTCTTTTTGGGCTATAATTGGGTTATAGCTTTCATAAGAAAGCTATAAATTGGTTTCATAGTAAGACTGAGTACATTGGATATTTTTTTCTTCCATTCTTGAGATACTTTGTTAAGAAGAATATGTTCCAGCTCTATGGATTATTTTTAGGAGAATGATCATGGTTTAGGATTGTGGATAATTAGCCTAAAGTCTATGGATACCAGGCATGCAAATTTCACACAATCCCTGAGTATCAAGAAAAGATGCTTTATAACCTAAACTCTCTTTTGAATGTTTTGACCTACAAAAGGCCCCTGGCAAATATATATAGGCATGTCTCCAGGCTGACAATAAAGAGCCAGAGAAACCACTTTGGATGAGTGCTGGACTTCTTCCAGCTTTGTTTTTGCTTCTAACATGATTGTATCCTTCTGATTATTAGTAATATTTAATGCTAGAAAAAGTGTCAGATATATGTCAGATCTGATCATTTAATTTTAGTATTAGCTTTTATTGGCATTGTATATAAGACTAATCTTCAGATTCAAAAATCTTAACTTCTAAGCCACTTTTTATAAAAAAAGATAGGGATAGAAAAATGTTATTAAGATCTCATGACAGATGGGTGGCACCTTTGGCTCAGTGAGTAGGGCTCCGGCCTCATATATCGAGGGTGATGGGTTCGAACCAGGCCCTGGCTAAACTGCAAGAACAACAACAACAAAAATAGCCAGGCATTGTGGTGGGTCCATGTAGTCCCAGCTACTCGGGAGGCTGACATAAGAGAATCGCCTAAGCCCAGGAGTTGGAGGTTGCTGTGAGCTGTGACACCACTGCACTCTACTAAGGGTGATAAAGTTAGACTCTGTCTCAAAAAAAAAAAAAAAAGAAAAGAAAAGAAAAAAGATTTTTGACAGAATTTCTGCCTTCTCCTCCTCAATATGAGACAAATGTTGGGATAAATTCATGTGAAGAAATCTTATCAATGGAATTTGGAAAAAATATACCAGTGAAATATACTAAGTAGATTGTTAGGCAGCTAATGGTCAAGAAAAGGTAGCAAAATTTTCAATTTCTTAGCTATCATTAACATTTATGGTCTAGTCTAGCACTCTAAAAGAATAATAGCTGAATATGGGAGAAAAAAGTTTTTGTAGGTCTAGTTTTGCTCTCCATGAAAAGGCTTCCTAACCATCCATGGTTGTGGAGAGATTATACTCACTTTCAAAGTAACTCAAATAATTTGTTATCTGTAGAAATATACAGATATAGGGGGATCACATACGGCATTCTTTTAAATAGTTGGATTGTGTTATAAAATAATATGTGCAGAAAGATTGTGAATCATATTAGCATATATTCTTAGAATTAGTTTTGAGAAGTTCATAACTAATATTTTCATCTAATGAATGGGATGTATTATTTGAGTTTTTAGCAGATCCTCACTAGATCACAAATGCATACGGTTAGGAGTTTCCAGGCATATTTGACAGCTAATCTATAGCAGTGAATAAGTGTAACAGTGGGGTGAGTCTACCCTGAGAGAGGGTGTTACCAAATTCTTCTTTACACACTAATGAAATGCTTCTATCTAAAGGGGTTGAAATGTTGCCAGCATCAACTGAATATTTAAGCTATCTTTAGGATGATCATAAAGGCAAACTTAATTTAATGCCATTGGCAGGGGTATCAATAGATGTAGTGTGACAGTGAGTTTCTCAGTCTAGGATGCTTTGTATAAATTTGGGCTTGAAAAGCCATGGTAAGATTCAGCACACAGGATTTTAATTAATATGTGCTATGGATTATCTCTTTGTTCCCTCACCCCCAACCATATGTTAAAATTCTAATCTCTAATGTGATAGTATTAGGAAGGGAAACCTATGGTAGATGAGAACATAAAAGTACAGCCCCCCCCTTTTATAAAGTAAAAAAATACTTTTTATAAGGACTAATCCATTCTGGATTTTGAGAGTTCTTTTATTTCACCTGTCCTGTGAAAATGCAATGAGAAAAGTGGGCTCAGCAGACACGAAATCTCCCAATTTCCTGATGTAAGACTTTCCTGTTCAGAACTCTCAGGCTCTAGAAAAGTAGGAAAAAATTTCTGTTGCTTATAATCTGTTCGTTCTATGGCATTTTGTTATGGTAGTTCAGAAGGACGAAGGCTATTCCTGTATACTCCTTTTACAGAGGGTCTACATAAGGGGAACAATAATCCATAGCTTAGAAAAGGAAGGGAGCAGAATGAGGAGACATGAAAGGCAGGTTAGGAAATGACAGTGCAGCTGGGTGATTTTGTTTATTTGAGTTTTAAAAATGGAAATGAGAAAGTAAATAAGTACAGTTTTCTATTAAAGATTTGACAGCTTATTATCAAAGCTTGATGAGTGAAAGGAGCAGCTTCAGCTATTCCCACTCACGCCATACCTCAGAAAATTCACTCTCTCTTAGTTTGAAAGAATTCAAATCCAATTATGGGAATCATTATTTATAACAGATAATTCTCACATAAGAGGCTGAATTTATTGCTTTATGTAAAGCCATAGAATCCATATAAGACTGAATGAAAGGCCAAAATCTTGCCTTACTGCTAGCTGTAAAATGAGGTCAAAATGAGGGCAAAATATTAAGGTGTATTCAATAATTTGGGTGAAATGGCCTCTCTGTGGAAAACAAGGGAGGGAGCACTAGAGTATAGCTCACTCATAAAGTGGATTATATTAAAGAACTCAATAAACTTCAAGGGGAATTTATTGCTTTCAGGAGAAGCTTGATTAACTGCCCGAAAGGCTAATTATAGAAGCTTTGAAGGACCTCCTGTGCCCACCATTACTGTCTGGTCCAAGCCTTGAGATTCTGCCTCAGCCAAGGCAAATCTAGCTGCCTGACTCACTGATGAGACATTCTGGATTGATGCCTTGAACTGTTTGGAAATCAGTAGTAGTACACCTTGGTGTTAGTACAACTTTGGGGGAAGAAGACCAGGACACATCTTTAGAGTAGCCAGCATTAAGACACAATTTTGTTTTTCAGAAATGGAAGAAGGAAAGAGGTGTGTAATTTGAAAATCTATTCAGTAAATATTTAGGATAAAGCTAATAACATTTATGTATGGTTACGCAACTATGTCAGAATGAATGGAAGTCTCTGAAGGAATTTGAAAAAAAAGAAGTAAAGTGAATGACCACCAAAAATAAAACCTCAGGAAAAATTATAAAGCTAAATCACATAGTTAGATCCCCAGAAGTAGCTACCTGGCTCTAGGTGTATGGACATAGAGACCTCACATCTGCTGGGCTAAGAGATACTAACCCATGGACCAAATTACCAAAATGAGTTTACTGAGCCAAAGACCTGTGTCCCATGTGAACAGGAAAGTCACCACTTAAAAACATTGATAATTGAAATTCCCTGAGGTCAAGGTCAAGGCATACACATCAAGAGGATTACATTAAACTTAACTCTCTAGCCACCAATAGGCGTCAACTATTCTACTAGTTTTAATACATCCTGTAGTAAAAGCAACCTTAAAAATACAATTTAACCATTTGTATGTCTTATTGGGAGAGTATATGGCACATCTCCTTGATGAAGGGCTTAACTGAAACTTGCACTTTACCTAACAAATGCAAACAATGTAACCTACTTGTATGTATATTAATTACATTACATTAATCCTACATGAATCTAAAATTTTTTTTAAAAAAGAACACAATGTAAGATTTTTAATTTGGTCTACCTGGATAAATTTCTTTTCTTTTAAACATGGGAAGGTAAAATTTATCTATCTATTTATCTATCTATCTATCTAGTCAAAAACATATAGTATTGAATGGATATACCAGAAGCCTTGATACTCAGAAGAGTGGCCTTATTTGAGCTTTGAAATGGGCAATTGAAACACTTGTTATTTAAAACAAGTGACTTTTACACATTTGGCTTTTTAAGTTAAATTAACATGTTTTGAAATTGAATGAGAAGGAGACGTCTAAAATCTGGAGTAGAGAAGAATACAAATACACAACTACATAATTTTACCCTGTCAATGTAATTTTTTTCATTTGTTTCCCTCATCCAGTGGTCTCAGCACTAAGATTCAATAAGCATCCCGAAAGAGTTTGATAAAACATCTCAAATATCATATCAATAACTTATTTTTGCAGTGCATATTTCAGAGATATTTTAGTTTGAGTCGTAAATTTACCTTATATAACTTAATTAAGGCTAATTCACCAAGTAGCAGAGACAGTTAGTTAAGGATTTAACTTATAAGACTTAAAACCCATGCTATATGCCTGCACGTAGGAGCCAGGAGCAATTGTTTATGAAAATATTGTTATTATGATTAGCTTTTTGAAAATTGGACATCTTCTGAGCCTGTAAACTTGACTCAGGGAGATGATAGGAGACATATAGTCAAAAATACCCTGTTTGCAGGAGGGATTATTATCTTTCATATGTAAAAGTTGCAAGCACTGATGGCCTTCACATTGTTCGCTGATTTATTATTTTGTAAAATATTCTGAAGGAAATTTTGTAGTATAAATTATAAAATAAGAATCTGAAAAATGTGTAGGGAAGGAAATAGTCTGATGAAGGCACGATTGAGTAGCTTGGCTATGCTTCACCCCTCTTCTGAATACTGGAGGAGTGATCCTAGGGCAGGAGGCAGGCAACATGGTCTATTCTCCTTGGAAACATGTTAACTGAACCTCCTGCTAAACAGACTGCTAACATTGGCTGCAGGGAAGGAAAGTTTTATCTATGGAAACTCTTAGCAGAATATCCCTGGTTTTGAATTTCTTAAGGTAAGCAAACATGCAATCCCAGGATTTAGAAACTATGATTCTCTGGGAAAAATTATACAAAATATTTAGCAATCATGGTATCAAATAGAGATTTGCATAACCTTAAGAGATCCCATTGGGTGAGAAAATATACAAACCTCAGACATCTTTCTCTCCGTGGCAGAGAGAGTGTGGCCAAGGTAAGAGCAGGAGACACACAGGACGTCCCCAAATCTCCCAGTTATATCTGAGCTGGTTGTTTGTTCCCTTCCATTTACTAGTAAAGCTCAGTTCTGAGCAAGATCTTGAATTTTTGTGAGTCTTATTAACAATCTGATCCTTTGTGTTAGCTCACGTACTTGTACCCATTTCTTCCTTGGCATAAGCTATAATCTCTTCTGACTCAAAATTAAATGATTTTGCCTTTGAAATTTAAATACGGCTACCAGATTTTAAAATTTTTCATTTCCTCTTCTATTCCTATGGCATTCTGACATTTTAAAAGGGGGTCCTATTTCATTCATGTTGCTTCACTTTTTCATAAATTTCTTTTAATTTGGAAACCCAAGTTTATTTACTTTTTAAAATTCACTTCTATATCAGGAATGTTCTTCTTCTTTCATAAATACACTTTGATTCTTTTGATTTTTAAAATTTTGTTCTAAATTTCTATCATACAAAATTTAGATTTGCTGTATCTTTATCCTTCCTTGCTTTTTGTATTTCATTTCATTACTAAATCTCTTTACTTTCCAAAAATTCATGTTGACAATATTTGTAACTTTAATTTTTTCATCATTGAAATATTTATTCACCATCTCCAACATGTGCTTAATAAACTAGTTGTATTTTCTGACTTAAAATATTTCTCATTTATGAATAGTTCTAATAGATAATAAAAACTATAAAACCTTTCTAAACATCCTTATTCTTGTAGTTATTCAACTGTTGATGCCCTCCCTTAGAATATTTTATTTTAAAATAATATATTTTATAGGGAGTAGTGCAATGAACCTTACAGACTCAGAAGAAGGAAAGAAGGGAACAAAAAAGGAAACAATATCTAATGGGTGCAACAAATACTACGTAAGTGATGGGTACACTAAAAAGTAATCACTATACCATTCACCTGTGTAAACAGAATGCACTTGGACCTTTACATCTATCAAAATTTAAAAGCAAGCACGTTTTCATATGTTTACTTCTTTATTATATTTATCACTTTGTATATCCTTTGGGAGAAAATGTTCTGCTTGTCAGTATTTAACACTGAGATGGATTTTCTTAGTAATTTATTTGCTATACATATCATTCAGAAATAGGTAAGATACAGAGAAACTGTTGGTTTTACAGTAGTTTTATGTTTGTTGCCAATTCAGAGAACCAGCTAAAGGGAGTAAGGGAAGAATCTTTCCTGGGGACAACTGCTATAGAACCACTGCTTTCATGATGAAGGATATTGGTGTGACTCTTAACAGTTAACTGGAAGGAGTTTTCTTTTGTTGTGTGGTAAAGGTAAGACATGGTAGCCTTGTCTGTTATGGCCTCCAATGTCAGCGCACTGCCAAATGTGTGTGCCCCGTGACCGCGACTGCACAGTTGCTCAATGACGGTCACCTGCACTCACTTTAGAAGAGGATTACTATAGTATCTCATTACTTCTATGTACTTTCTAGGAAGAATTTGGGAATTATTATAGATCAATTTGGCTCTTCTTTCAGATATTCTTTCTTAGAAGATAGTCTTCTGAGTTGTTGGTGGGCACATTTTTTTTTCAAGTATGTATTTCCAGAACATAGATGTATAAACATTATAAATCTTATTTTTATGTAAAAAAAGAATCACTGTTTTCAATGTTAAACTGGGAAAGGGGGCAGAATTACATACAGTTTGTCAGGTTTCCTAAGTAAGCTTATTTGTTGAAAATGCATTTCTCTAGCCTAAGTTCACATAAAGGAGCTTCATCATCATCAGTGCTGACAGCAAACATGCGTAGTAGGGTTCATGCACTGTGTAAAGGCCTAGTACATCATCTCATTTAACTTTCACAGAAACCTGATGGGATAATATAGGAAGTAATCGATATTTGCCCTCTTAGCAACTATGAACTTTTTGTCTTCTTGGTGTGCCTCCCTACCCACGTAAGGGAAAGTGAGCAACTTTTTCTAGGGAAGTTGCTCCACTTCTAGTTCAAGATACAAAGCCCTTTACCTATGGTGAGCTAATCAAAATTGCATACTTGCCTAAAAACAATGCATTGTTCTGTGATTCGCATTTGATCTTAACTGGTCCTCTCACAGCAAATTCAGGGCACTTTCTGGGAAGGCTGGAATTGTTCTATGGACGATATGGATGCTGTATTTTAAGAGCCCAGACTCACACAGGCCATTCTTGCTAACATTAAGAACACCGGTCTCAGACTGAAGCCAAAGCTCAGAGGAACACAGATTTGGAAAAGAAGCATAGAGAAAACTGCCTTGTGAAATTTTCGATTAAACCGTGCCTGAATTTAATCCTACTCTTGGCTATTTGAAGTTACATTATCATTTTTTTAAAAATCAATTTGAGGATTTTATGTGTAATGAAAATAAAAACACCCTTACTGATATGAACATATAATATTTTGTACTTCACAAATAAATAGCAGAGAAAAAGGAGAACATTTTCTGGGCCATACACATAGTTGGCAGGATCAAGTAGTGATGTCTGCCTGATTTTGAGGCTCATTTGCTTCAGTTTTTTCAAATACTAAGTGAAGTAGAAAATGCAGTAATTGAAAATGATGCAAAATGATGGTATATATGTGTGTGTGTGTGTATTTATTTATATCAGTTTAAATTTATATTTTCACGGGCTTATATTCACACAGAGCAGCTACTGCAGTATCCATTTCACTGACTAAGCCCCACTTAGTGACTTGAGGAGTGTAAAGGTTTCCTTGTACCTGCAGATGAATGGTCTACTCAGCCCATTTTCTGGCCTTGGTTTCCTGTGTATGCTGCTGACACGCCCTGCCACATTTCCTGCTATGTGTACTGATAAGTTTGATGATGATGATTATATATTCTGGATAACTTTGATGCTACTCCTTGTTTCTCTGCTGGCATATCTAATACTCAAGTATGGAAAAGGTCTCTTTTACCTATAAAAGAGTATTGCTTGGAATCATATATCATGAATTTTCTCAGATAAATGCACCGTCTCTTTTTTTATTTTTAATGCACCCTCTCTTAAAACTATAAGATATAGCCTCAATTCTCTTCATGTATACAACCCCTGACACATTAAATGTTTCCTACCCAATTCAATTGACTTCATGTACCACCAATTGCCCTTCTTCTCCCACACACACACACAAAAAATCTCACACTAAGAGACCCCTCAGGGGCCCATCACAAAATTTGTCAGACTTATGGATGCAGTCTTGATTTATTTTTGAGGTCCTTGCTTCAGTTGGACAATAAAATAACAAAATAGTCTTTTGATGTGTATTCAAGAAAACTGGAACCATAAGTTGACTTAAGAAAATGATTCCATAGGGCAGTCATTGTATAAAGGACTGAACAAATTGTGGGGCAGCTTTTGTTGCATGATCTGCTTTAAAATGATTCAGAAAAATTAAAACCTATTATATTTTCTGTTTAAATAAAGCAAGTTGTACTTAGGCAAAATTATGTCTTAAAGTTAAGCATGCGAAATGCTCTTTGGAGAAATTTTTGACCTTACCGGTAGACTAGAATTTTGTGCATTTGTTTAACAGTAAAGAATCATGATACGGGTTAACGCTAAGATCCTAGAGTCTTTCAAAATTACGATTTATATCTGAAAGGGGAATTCACTGTGAAAGTGTCCCAGAATAGCCATGTGTTTCCAGAACCAGCAGAACATACGGAGAGCACAGTGGAAAGTATAGGAGGCATATGGAAGGAGAGTGTCCTCACCGATTCGCTGATAAAGGAAAGTGATGCTGAATAAATGGGCATTGTCCATAGTGCATATAAAAGTGAAAAAGAGGTTTTGAGCATATTTATAGTTTCATGCAACATAAACCAGGTTTTTCACTGTTGACCATTTATATACCTCCAGAGTTACAACAACTTTGTATCATTGGGCAGTGAAGGAATTATTCTCAGACTGGTAAAGGAATAAAAAGATTATCATTTTAATTCTTGCCATAAAGAATCCAGCTGTGGGTTAGATTATTGATAACAATTTTAAGAGGAGGTTTCCTCAACTTTTTATTTAAATGACAATTAGATTCCAGTACTGTAATTTCATGTACAATTAAACAAACAGAATATAACATTATGTGAAAATGCTTTTATTAACTCACTAAGTGCTATGCTGATAGTTACTAATGTCACCAACCACAGTCAAGATGCTATGAAGGCACATAATTGAGAGCGGAAGCCTTTCTATAATGATATATATGAAACTGTTGGTTCTGTTGCAAAATATTATTCTTAATGCTAGTTTCCCGTTTTGTGTAAAATTGCCCTTAAACAACATTATGATGTGAACAGGATCCGAATGAATTCTGGAGACTAATCTTCTCCAGGAATATTTTTATAAATATTGGCAAATCTGCACCTCCATCTGACAGTTATGTAGGAAATACTTTGTGAAAGGCAGTATATGATTTGTCAGAAAACAATCTTTTATATTTAAATCTACTTTTTAAGTGATTATTTTGTTGTTTCTATCATTATATTTTGTGATTTGTAAAATGTAAATGGCAGAATTTATTAGTTCATTTATTCAATAAAAACACCAATAAGAGCAACAAAAATTACTAGAACTATAGATTTGAACTGATAATGCCCCAGGAGGAGGGCTTTGTACTGGAATGCAGTGATGTACAATACTTGTAAAGCTTCTCTCCTCATTCAGCGTACATTTTTTGTTGACTGAAGGAAAGTTTCATGATGCCTGAAAGATATATTATCTTTAGCGGTGCCTAGACCCCCTTTGCAAACACAATTATTACTCCTACAGGCAGGAGATGAGACACACATGGGCTCCAAAGTCAATCCCTACCTTGAAAGTTCCAAGGTTGTGTAATGGGGATTTTGTAAAGGTCGTTTTTTTAGCTAATTTTATTAAAGGTAATTCTTTGCAGAAGCAATATCCAGATTTCTGGAACTTCTGCTGGCTACTCCTATTATTTGCATCAGGGAAAACTTGAATAGAGTGAAAGATTTTCTCTTTGGAAGCTAGAGAAAACACAATGAGTGATTTTTAAAATTTTTAGTGACTGTGTTTGTGACTATCAGAATACATTAGGATACTTGTTAGTCATTGTGTAAGTTCCAAATGTTAGCAGTTTAAATATCATTGTAAGAGCCAAATTTCTTCTCAAAAAGGACCAACTCTTGTGAGTCTTTACACTTTTTCAAAATAATAAAATGTTTTCAAGAAAATGAATAAAACAGTGGTTTTCCTATATGCCCTGAGTGAGAATAGTGGGATGTGGAAAGGAGAGTACCTCATGCACAGAGTCTTTTTTAGTCCATGGGCAGTCTTTGAGAATCCATGGAATTGTGGAAATCTCTGTGCTTTACAGAAGTGGAATTTCATTCTCTGAGATTTGGAGTCCAATGAACCTTTTATGTGCGATGTCCTAGGACAGGCCAGGTAATAAATAGGATGTCTCAGGACTCCTGGATTGTGAATCAAACTCTTTCCTTTGTTTCAACAGGCCTGGGTATTAAGGATAAAAGCAAGATTGTTTAGGTATCCGCAGTGAAATGACTTCCAAGAACCTGTCAAGTTTCTCAAAACAACAAGCATTCTCTAGAAGATTGGAGAGAGTGTGTTGAAACTGATTGGACTAAATGGAAAATATAGTGTATGAAATATTTCACTTGGGTTAGCAATTAATTATGTTTGCATTTTACTTCAGAAAGTTTTCACAGCAATATATGTTCCTAAAGATTGAAATGCTGCAATTATAAATCTGATGATTTTTCTTTTGAAGATCACAGTTTGTGGAGTGCTATGGATTTTGACGACTTGGAACACACAATGTGATTCCTTTTTGCAGAATTACTGTACCTTTTGTGCATTATTCTGCTTTCAGGCTGTAGTTCCAATTTGGACTGCGTAGCTTGAACAGGTGCGGAGTGATGAGCTCTTTAGTGGTTCTGCACACACCCTGGGACTGGTGGAGAGCCATTGGATGAATGTCGTCCTCTCTTGCCAACAGGAAAATCTCCCCAAACAGGAACAGATGTTAATATGGGAAAAATGTTCTGTAACAATAAAATTTTTATCTTTCATTTATAGAAAGTCTTTCATTCCCCCAAATGATTCAGTGTTCCATTTCGTTTAAGAATTGTGTTGTAGAAATTTCCATCATTTCAAGTTAACCTACAAACTGCTACATTACAGAGAAACAATAATTCAGAAAACAAATAACCTATTTCGGATTACTTTATATAATATTTTACCTGCTAATGCAGGTTAATTGTATGATGTAAAGTTATCCTATAATATGAAATTACGTAAAAGTTCATTGGATAGGTATATATTTGATGAATTTTACAATATCTTACATGTATAAATTGATCTCCAAAGAAGTTCATACTGTTAGGTGAGCTTCTAAGATTTTTTCTTGAACATTTATGAACTTCTACTGCTACATCATTTTAGATTAATTTAAATGTAATCTTAAAGGTGAAAAGCACACGTTAAAGCTAAAATTTTCTAGCCAAATACAACTGGAATGAATAATTTCAGGGAATCATGTCAATATTGGGTTGTTTCTAGCTTTGGAATATTCTGTTGTTTTAGATGACCCTTTCTCTTTAACATAAAAATGTATTATTATTAATTAGTGATATCAAAAATCATGTTTCGGGACTATTTTTGTTCATGAAACACTGGTTTAGTACAGAATATTTTGAAGACAACTATTAGTTTAAATAGATATCCTAGAAACCTCCTTGTATATCATTTCGGATATGGCACTATTGAAATTCACTTATGGAAACTGACACGTGTGTGCATGTGTATACATCACGGTCATACTACTTCTTTGCATTACATTTGCTGTATTTTCCTTCCTTTGGGTAACATTTACAGTTTTAAAATGAAAGAAGAAATTTTTGAATTGTAGATAGTTGACTTCAAAGTGTAAACTTGTTAAATTTTCTTTCTTTTTTTTTTTTTTGGCAGTGTTTCGCCAGGGCTGGGTTTGAACCCACACCTCCAGCATATGGGGCCAGCGCCCTACTCCTTTGAGCCACAGGGATCACCCCAATTTTCTCGAAAACCATAACTATTGTTTCTGAGTTTTAAATTTCGATTTACAAGAAACATTTGATTTCAACCCATTATATATGGCATCGATGATGTTGAAAGATATAAATCAATTTATTAACTTAAAATATTTTTTGTCTGGTCTGCAATTTGCATTTGATTAATTGAAAGTTAAATTATTTACTTAGTGCCATTTTCATGTAAACATAAACGTATTTTGTGTGACCACAAGTATAATAACGACAGTATGTCAAATGTTAGATATTTGCCAAGTTGTGATGGGCATTTAAAATCAGAACGTGAACAAATAATCTAAGCAATCTAACTCAAGCTGCTAGAGCCAGAGTAAATATTAAGTATTACTTTACTGTAATCATGTCAGGGCCGAATGGTAGTCTGCAGTGAGATTCTTTTTAAAGAAAAGACCGTAGCTGTGCTCAGTGAAGTCCACTTAGCCTCAAAATGTTAATAGAAAGTAAACTTTCTTTAACTTTTCCCAGGGCTGGTGAAGTTCAGAGGGACATAATAAGACAAAGATTCTGGTCGTGACAATTAGTCACCATGGATTTGTTTGCATGATTATGGATGGGCAAGGCTAACACACAACTTCTCAGTCAGAAGATATTGTAAGTAGTTTACAGATTGTTTTGAAGTAAACATATCTCTTTTTATTCTGTATTTAATGCATAGAATTGAATTTTGGCTGAAAGGTAAAGAAGAACTTTTTTCCAGAAGTTTGGGAATTGAATATATTAATTTAAAATATAAACTCTATTTTTTTTTATTACTTCTTCCTCCTGTAGTGTTTTCTTGCCCCCCCCCCCCGGTGTAGTTGGGATCACAAGGTCCGGCTGTCTCATTGTCCTGTTGTTGTTGTAGAGACGGGGTCTCACGCTGGCTCAACTGGGTCAGGGGGGTCTTAGCTGGTCTGGAACCTCTGAGCACAGGTGATCCGCCCGCCTCGGCCTCCCATAGCGCTGGGACAACAGGTGTGAGCCACCACGCCCAGCCAAAATATAAACTCTAAATAAAGATGTCTAAGTATGCTATGAAATTGGTATCAAAAGTACTAATACGAGGACATCACTGATATGAATTGATATGGCATTTGAAATGCTGCAATTCAGAGCAATAAAAGAGAGATGATACTGATTAAATTAAGGTACTATTTATATCCTTCTTCACCTAAGAGTTTTAGCAGGTCCCTAGTAATTAAGGACTGAATGTTATTAGCTGAACCACACATATAAAACATTCTAATTTGACATTTATTAATTTAGGTCTTCATTAGTCATTAATAAACTGTATATCATTTATTGCCTCTTCATAATTGTTGTTCTTAACAAATTCTTGTATGGGCTTTATAAATCCCGTGTTATTGAGATGGCTCAGATATTACCTGATAATTATTTGAGCTACATTGATTAAGATGAATGACTGAAGAGAAATGAATTGAATTTTAGAGAAGTTACTGGCTAATAACTATCACTTCCTGAGCACAAAAGTCACTACAACAAAATTCATATTTTTTTCTTCTATTTTGTGTGTTCCCAGCTACATTCTGAGCCCCTTATTAATAAATGCAGGACTTGGGCACTTTCGCCTACTACATATAAAGGAAGACTGAATTACCTGGGTCTGATAATCTTGAGATGAGGTATTTTCAAATGGAAATTTTAAAGTTTATGTGAGGATTCTTGGTAAAATAGTAAACCTTAATGCATTAAAAATAATTATAAATAGTTGAACTTTTTTTTCCTTTGCAACCTCTTTACTATTAACCTTGGGTCTATTGGTTTCTGAATGGTGCAAAAAAGACATAGGGTAAGGAAAAGAGAGAATATGGTCATGTGATCTTCCATCGGGCTAAGCAAAACAGAATGCTATAGTGGGGTGAAAAGACCTTGGAAGTGGAACAAGATGATTATAGTGCTCAAATGAACTCATGTAGGTGAGGAAATGTGTTGGATACATGAGCTGGGACTCTGTGTCCCTACCACACAGCAGATAATTAAAGCAATAAAAATGCAAAGGTTTAGGATGACAATTAGATTGATAAATATGAAATAGTGCTAGATCTTTCACAGCCTTCTTTTGCTGTGAAAAAGACATTAAAGCTACATAAGGGGCATGTGTTCCAACAGGATTAGCAAATAGCAGGAGGTTACCTAAGAAAGTCACAATACACAGACCTCTCACATTCCAGGGATAAAGCCACATGCTTGGACTTCTGCAGTGGGTATTAACATGGCATCTAAAAATGTCTGGTGTTACTAGCCATACACTGAGACCTATCATTGCAGATCCACAGATGTACAGCTGTGGCCATCCAACGTGAAGAAAAATCCAGCAAAGATATCGACAAAATTAATCAGACCAAGACCTTTTCCACTGGCACCATAAAGCTCCTATCCCTGGGAAGAAAGTTTAGAAAGGTATAAAAATCGCTGATAGGAAATTGGAGTATGAATTGGCTATATTTTACTAATAATAACTTTTCATTATCTTTACAGTAAAATATTGCAACTAAAAAGCATTGGCTGATGAAGTAGATAATCTTTACAAAGGTTAGCTGGTGGTTTGGTGTAGCTAATGGGAGAAATGAATCAAAATGTACCATTGCATCTGGGTGTATTCTCATGTCCAGGTAAAGGTACAATAAGTTGAAACTGCATTCAAAAGATGCATCATAGAAATTATACAAAGAGAAGAAAGAAGTCCAATTTATAGTCTCAAATAAGTGGAAACAACCCCAGGGCCCTTCAACACGTGAATGGATCAATAACGGTAGTACATGTGTACCATGAAATACTACTCAGCCCTAAAAATGAAGATTCTGTATCTTTTGTTAAAGCTCAGATGGATTTTAAGAACACTCTCCTAAGTAAAGTATCACAAGCCTGGAAAATCAAACATCCCATGTATTCAATACTAAATTGAAACGCGTAGATTAATAAGAATGTGAACACATGAGAGAAAAATTCAGTTAAATTCAAGAAGAGGGGAGATGAGAAAGGGGATTGGTAAACTCGCACTTAATGAGCAGAGTGTATGAGTAAATAGCACACTTCCTGGGTGAAGGTAACAACTACAACCTGGACTTGACTTTACAAATGCAAATAATGTAACCTAACCTTATGGGCCTTCATATTAATCCAAAAGAGAGAGAGAAAGAGAGAAAAGAAAGAGTTAATCTGTTTTTACTGAGAATCTCTGGCACTGATTTCTTTTTTAAAACAGGGAAACAAAATTTAACAATTGTACCCAAGTAATAACTTAAAAAGCATTCATTTATTCTCTAAAATGTGACCAATTACAGATAATGAGTAGCTTACTTTTACCATAATCTCCCAATATTACAGGTTTTAGAGGGCAACATTTAACTCCTACATCCTGTTATATTTGTTCCCGATCTTAACCCCTTACTATGTAATTATTTTGTGTTGCCCCTTAGAGAAAGAACTTAATTCAGCTTTCTGTTTCTTCTTTCAATAGGCCGGTTATTTTCTTCTTGCTTTTAGAATCAGAGAACTTTTCAGATATTTATAGAAGAAATTGTTTTAGAAAGTGTAAGTAAGGCTATTAAATTGGTAGAGAAACACATGAGAACATTTGACATGGTCACAATTTACTACAGAATCTCTCTAAAGAGAAAAATTTTGTGATTACCAGTCACCTATCTTGCAAATTCATTTGCTGCTAAATACCGTGGCTGAAAATATCCCTCCTGGTTTCTGGAAGGAAAAAAAAAAAAAAACCTTCCTCAAAGTTTGAAAATAGTATTCAGGGAGCAAAAATAAATTTAGCCTTTGTATTTTTTGTTTACCTCATCTTTATCCATACTTTATCTTTATTGAAGATATACTCTGTTTTTGTTACATGTAAATGTGTTGAATATACCTGAATTATTACAATAGACTTCTCTAAAAGGAGCAGAGATAGAAAACGTAGCTCTCCAGCTTTGCCACACAATGGCCTTCTCCTGGGCAGCCACAGCAGAGAATGTTCCTTACAGCATGGATATTCTGTATAGCCACGGCTTATCTGATTGAATCAATCAGAGCAGGAGAGCTTTGGCAGACCTTGAACTTCCCTGATTACTTCTTATACATCCTCTTGGGAATTGTCTTCTTATACAGCCACTGTACCAAGGACACAGCCCTTGATTTTCAAAATAATGCCCTAAAATTTATTTTTGTGACCTTTACTTGTTAAACCTTCCTGAAGTTTGAGACGTTTAGAATACTGAAGGAAAAGTGCTTGCCTTGTCTACTGACTTTCTCTAGCATTTGAATCTTATTTTCTTGTTTGATCTCCATTCTGGATATAGATCTCTGGATGAGATAAGGTCCTTTAGGAATGAATATTGACTACATCAAGATAATTTTTGTAAGTGAAGTTAAGCAAAAATAAAGAAAAACAACACACATACTTTTAAATTGGATCTAGTTGAGCAACATCCCTGCTCACCTTCAGTAGTAAAACTCAGTGGAAAGCAGGCAGGTGGGAGGCCGCAGCTGGGGGAGGGGAAATTCACACCCAACAGGTCAGTACACACTATTCAGGTGAGGGTCACACTGACAACTTTGGCTCAAACTGTACAAAAGCAATTTAGGTAGCCAAAACATTTGTACACCCATAATATTCTGAAATAAAAAAAAATTAAAAAGAAGAAAAAAAATGAGGAGAAAAAAGATATATTTAAAGGTTAGTGATGTTTGTTTCTAATCAGGTAGAGGCGATGGTTGTGAACAGTTGGAGGGGAGTCACAGAAGGTTCCATGGGGAGGGTGCTCCTCTTCCCAGGGCCCAAAATGTACACTGATAGGAGCCAGTTGTCTCCTGGAGAAAGCAGGAATACCCATTAATTTTTAGAAAGACATGGACGGTAATAACGTATACAGAATTTCCCTATAAGCATAGGTGTCAATGTTTGGTAGAGAGCAAGAAGTGTACTAGGGTCATAGGCTAAGCAAACTAAGTAAGATAGAGCTCAGTAAATAATACAGAATCCCTAATATTAATGGTTGAACAGTAATAAACCTGATAACCTATGAGTCACTGCCTTACGAGAGGCTGCCTGTGGGGAAGTGGTCTCTGGGTCTGGAATAAAGTTATCTCCCCTGTGGGTATTGGATTGGAACAATGCTGTTTGGGATGTGGGACTGGGGTATCCATTTCAAGTGACCCACCGGGTCATTGGTCATATTGTGGCTCTAATGTATTATAACAAGACTGAGTCAGTTATAGAATTTGAAAGCCATACTGGGCCCATAAATATACAACTAGCAAAAGTGGTGTCAGCATTTATTGCTTTTTCTTAATGCTCAGAGTAACGTCCTTACCTCTTTGTCTTCAGACTGAACTCATACCTGGTCCTTGTGGAGTCTTCCCTGAGAATCACCTCCTGGTACTCAGCATTCCTTGTCATGGTACCACCAGACTTTGCCCGTATCTCTAGTGTGCAAGCCACCATGCTGTAGTCCATGTTTGAATTCCTGCTAGTTGGCACATTTCCTGAGAGAAGGAGCTTCATCTTTGTATTGTTGGCATGAACCAGGAAGACTTGTGTGTGGTAACTGCTTAATGGAAGCCCTTTCTCTCTATACTGGATAGTCAATTTTTTTGCCCGTGGAAATAACTTTTCACTTGTAGTTTAAATTGCATTGTTTTTATCGTTAGTGAGGTTAATCATTTCCCCCATGTTTATTAGTCATCTGTGTTTTGTCAGGTAGGTATTCCCATCTTTTGTCTACATTTTCATGAGTCTATCTATTTTATTAATTTGTAGGAATGATCGTCTTAGAATACTGAGCATATTAACCTTTCACCTGTTAAATATGAAGAAGACATTTCTTCCTACAATTTATTAAATTTGGTCTTTGTATTCAATAAATATAATGTTATTTGAAGTGGACTTTCCTATGGCCTTCAGATTTGGATTCTTGATTTGGGGGACTTTCTTGAACTTGAGACTAAAACAATATTCTTTCTCATTTTCTTTTTATATTTTCATGGTGTGTGTTTGTGCATGTAACACTTAGCTCTTCAATCCATGAACATTTTTAAAAAATATATAGCATAAGATAGGGATTTATTTTATTCATAATAAAGAACCAATGGTCATAATAATTAATTATTAAGTAGTTCTTTAATTCTCCATGGATTTGCAGTGTCATGTGGGAATTTCAGAGGGAAACCAAAGGAGATAGAAGATTTAAATGTTGGGAAACTGATAGAAAATGACTCTGATGGTGCCTGGGTTGGAGTGCACAGTGACGGTGATGGGAAAGTGGTGAGAATCAGTGAAGGACGGATGGCAGTCCAGGAGCCAGGTAACACACAGTTTATAATGATTCCATTTGTAAAGTGGCCAAGGGTGGAATTGTCATTTTATGGATAAAGAAATGGCACCCCGGACTTATAAAGGGTCATACCCCACTATTATAGGACTGAGTGACCAATAACTGGTAATCGTCTTTGCTCAGTGCTAGGCCTGATTCTTCAATTTGGAATAGTCTCTTTCACGCACGGCAACATCTCGAAATGTCACTGCAATTGTTGATTTATTCTGTTTAACTTCTTTTTTCCTTCCTTCCTGTTTTGGACTTTTAGCAACCTAAAGCTGCCTGTGGTAGTTTCTGTCTGTCCGGTGAGTCATAGTGTGGACCTTCTAGGTAGTTTTGGAAAAGGTAGATAGAGGGGGAAGGAATCTTTTAGTCTCTCTCATTCCAAGGTTTCACTGTTTACCTCCCAGCCTTTAAACCTTCTCTCTGGTGCAGTGCAATTAGAACTCTTGTCCAAGAATGACTCCCTTTTCATGTAAATACGTGAGCAGTTGTTGAGGCACAAATGACCTAGCCAGGGGGTCTTGGGTTATTAAGCAATTACAAGACCTTAGCAGGTGTTCAGGTGAGTGTGGAAGAATGCAGGGATGAGATATTGGTCCCCTGTTGGATTAAACAGGGGACTACTGGTCTCTGAGGACATAATCCACAATACCATGATAGTATAAAGCTCACGTATGTTTCTCGTGATATTTAGCAGGGAAGCATATGGCAGCAAAGAGGACAAGTAGGCCTCTGCCCCCAACCTGAGCAACAGGTGCCATTTCTCTATCACAGTGGGCCCAGCCAACATCATACTCTATAAGACTCACCAGTGAAAAAACAGATAAATCAGAGTTCTCACACACATGATAATGAAGAAATGCTAATTTCAAATACATGATGAGCCCCACGCTTAGGCTTTCTGCTGTGACCAGAAAGCCACTGGAAAACCTGACCCAAACAGCACAGCTCAAGTGACCTATTATTATTATTGTCTTATAGCAGACAACCATCAAGGCTAGTATTTAGTCCCTGGAATTTAGCAATTAGCTCTTTGGTCTCACAGACTCTGATGTGGAGGAAATCTGGGTAAGGGGAGACACGGGAGTTGCCAGCAGACACAGAAGTGTCCAATAAATCTAAAGCAAGAGATGGCCTGTGGGCTCTGGAGTTGGGTGAGAGCCTATCGCTGATGCCAGAGCAATTCCCTAAGAAGATAAGAGTTAGTGGTTGTGGCCCAACCATTCTGCACACAGTGCCAGACAATATTTTCTAAACTTTAATGAGGCTTTTTTTGGCAAATGCTATATACCAAAACTAGAACTGATGAAATACAAAACTCTTTTATTATTTACAGTTTCCAGTAAGAATGTTGCCGGGGATGGCGCCTCTGGCTCAGTGAGTAGGACGCTGGCCCCATATACTGAGGGTGGTGAGTTCAAACTCGGACCCAGCCAAACTACAACGAAAAAAATAACTGGGCATTGTGGCTGGTGCCTGTAGTCCCAGCTGCTTGGGAGGCTGAGGCAAGAGAATAGCCCAAGCCCAAGTGCTGGAGGTTGCTGTGATGTCATGGCACTCTACCAAGGGCAACAAAGTGAGACTTTGAAAGGAAAGGAAAGGGAAGGGAAGGGAAGGGAAGGGAAGAGAAAGGAAAGGAAAGGAAAGGAAAGAAAATATTTGCCGGGAGGGCTGCACATGGTGAGAAAGCAACTGCAAGTTGGAGGTGTCAGGGGCAGTGTGGATATGTGCGGCATCTGGGAAAGAGTCAGCCAGGTTCCCTCGCTCCCTGAGGACTGCCCAGTTGGAATAATTCTGTGGGCTCCTGGGTAGAGAACTTGTACTTGATTGTCTAATATCTGCCCTGGTATGAGTAGGCTAGCTATATGGTAGCCTGTAGTGTGACAGGGTGATAAGGATGTGATACAATCAGCTATTCAAGAAGGGGAACTGGCCAGCCTTTTGGCAGACCCTCAAAACCAGCTAAGATAGCTTTTTTTTTTTTTTATTAAATCATAGCTGTGTACATTAATGCAATCACAGGGTACAGTGTGGTGTTTTCATACACATTTTGAAATACTCTCATCAAACTGGTCAATGTAGCCTTCATGTTACTTTCTCAATTATTGAGTTAAGACATTCATACTCTGTTTTTAGAAAGATTCACTTGTACCCTTGTAGGATAAACCATAGACATGACCCCTCCAATCACCCTCACTCCACCCATCCACCACCCTCCCCATTTTTAAAACCACTTTATTGAGGGAAGATTGACATATAAAAAGCTGTACATATTTAAGTGTACATATCCCAATAAGTTGGGACATAAGTATGTACCTGTGAAATCATCACCACCATCAAATCATCAAGGCCATAAACACATCTGTTACTTCCCCAAGTTGCCTCTCACCCCTAGAGGCCAGGTGCAATGTCTCATAGATGTTATCCTAGCACTGTGGGAGTCCAGGGCTGGTAGATTATTGAACTTAGTAGTTTGAGACCAGCCTGAACAAGGGTGAGACCTCATCTCTACTAAAAATAGAAAAACTAGCTGAGTGTGGTGGTGCAGGTCTATATCTCAGCTACTTGGGGGGCTGAGGCAAGAGGATTTCTCAAGCCCAGGAGTTGCAGGTTCTGTGAGTTATAATGACATTACACTCTACCCAGGAGACAGAGTGAGACTGTCTCAAAAACAAAAACAAAACAAACCTACACTAGAAATTCAAACCCACTTTGGAAGAACAAAGTGAAAATAAAAGTTAAAGGCCTATTTCCATAGATCACAGCCTATATACATAAAGAATTATAAGATTTCAAAAGAAATATTGCTCATTTATGGGCAGAGAAGCATTTGGTAGATAATTTTAAGTTTTTTAGGTAAAGAAGGATTAACTGAGAAAAAATTAGTAGGTAAGTGTTTCACCTGAAATTTATGGTTTAATGCAATGGGTTAAGTGCTTGAAATCATGTAAGGAAGTTGCTAAATTGGCCGAGTAAATCCTCATTTCCTTGGTGGCCTCTGATTAATGAGATTATAATTCTAATATGTCCCTCATCACTGGGAATATTGGAATGAGTCTATTGTGATCAATCTGCTCAGTCACTCTTTATTCATATGCCCTGGAAGAGTCACCCCTCACCAAAGCAAGGAGGACATGCTTTGATGATAGCACTGCCAGAATGCTGGAAGGACTTGGTGATGACTGAGCTCTGTAAAACAGAAATGATATGGGAGATACTATAAAGAATTGAGTTGCTTCATCTCAATGAGACTGATAGGATTGTTTCTAGGTAGAAGCCAGGGGGTAGACTTTAACTCTCAGAGAAATGAGGAAAAGAATTAGAGCCATAAACCATTTTGAGAATGTGAGTTTTGGGGGTTTTATTATGAGTAATTTATTGGCTGGGATTTTAGAAATGAATGAGATTACCGAACTAATATGATACTTATTGCCATATATAAGATGGACAATTTTTGATGCAGGATGTGTAAGCCTTATTTGAATCACCATAGTGGAGAGTGATGGTCTCTTAACCCATTTTGAAAATGAAGCCTGTGGCTCAAAAGAGTAGGGCGCCAGCCCCATATGCCAGAGGTGGGTGGTGGGTTCAAACCCAGCCCTAGCCAAAAACTGCAAAAAAAAAAAAAAAGGCAGTTTGTAGACCTAGAATATCATGGTGGAAGGGAAGGCAATATCCAATTAGAAAAAAAAAAAAAAAAAACAAAAACTTGCATGATGGTCATAAATATGTACTTTGAATTTTCCTTCATGCCCTCTAAGCAGGAAAGAAAATACTAAATATGAAATGTTTCTGGGAACTAACGACGAAGTTGGGAACTTCAGGAGATCAAGTAATAAATGGTGTCTTGGCCCAGTTCATCTCCAGTGCTACCTCAGACCCATGCTATAGTTGTTTTCCTCGTCTCAAACTTTATGCACTGTACAGTTGTAAGTAGTAACTGTCAAAATCCCCCGCATGGTTCTGTGATCCATAGAGCAAGGACTGTTACAGTAGAAAAGGCCAAACAGAAACTGCTAGAATTGCACCTGCTTAACCCTGCCTTATAGAAAACAAAACCAAACAAAAATATCACATCCCTAGAGGAATTACAAAGATTAGCGCCATCATCAATGACTTGAAGTCTGCACGAAGGCTGATTCCCACCACATCTGATTTAACATGCCTGTTTGCACAGTGTAGAGCCAGATGTGTCAAGGAGAATGACAGTCGATTATCACCCACATAATTAGGCAGTGATTCCAATCACAGCTGCATTTCCAGATATGCTATCTCCCCTGGAGAAAATTAACACAAGTCCTGACACCTGGTATACAGCTATTGAAATAGCAATGTCTTTTCCCCCTATCTCTACCAGGAAATGAAAGCATAAGCAGTTTGCTGTCACATGATGAATATGAGTCTACACTTCTTGTTGGGTTTCAGGGCTATGTCAACTCTCCAGCTCTCTGCCATAAAATATTCTGGACTAGTCACATGCATTGTCTTGATACTGCCTAGAATGCAGCACTAACAAATAATATTCCTGATGTATGAATTATTTCAAAGTGGGTAGGCAGAATGTACCCAGCATCATAGAACCTTAGTAAAACCACAGAAGTATACAGGAGTGGCGGATAACGTCTTTAAAATTCATGGATCTGTAAAATTGATCCATTTTACAGAAATATCTTGAAGTTCAGTGATCTGGGGTATGTTTACGTGGTAGAAAGAAAAAAGTTACACTGTACAACAATCATTATCGACAAACAGACATGACACTGAGTAGGTCCTTTTATATGTTGAAGCCAGTATTTTTGGCTATACTGCTGCTATCTATATCCTGGGTAATTTGGCAGACTACTAATTCTGTATTGGGCTTGCAGCAAGAACGGGCCTATGATAGATCCAAGTCGGTGCGCAAACTGCTCTACCACGTGGGCCTTAGGACCCAGAAACCACTTTTTATTAAAAGTGTCTGTGTCAGAGAGATAATTTTCATTATTTCATAACTTGAAATGTGGTATCAGGCTCTTCCTGAGCCTTCTAGATCTTGACTGAGACAGAAACTGTTGACATGAATGTATCAATCTGACTAATTTCCCCTCCCTCAAAAGATAACTGTGTCCTAATCCTGAGAACCTGTGACCTGTGAGTATGGTACCTTACAAGGAGAAGAGGGCTGTGCAAATGTGATTATGTTAAGAAACTTGAGATGGTGGGGACATTATTCTGGCTTATTCCAATGTAGGCTCAATGTAATTATATGGGTCCTATTAAGAGGATAACAACAGGGTCAAAGTAAATAAACAAACAAAAACCAAGAGACATGGTAGAATCAGAGAAGAGATAGAGGGAAAGAGAGAAAGAGAGAGAGAAGGAAGAGGAAGAGAAGGTGAAAAAAGGATAGAAATAACCTACACTGTTGATTTTAAAGATGGAAAGTGGTGCTGTAAGCAAAAGGATGCAAATGCCCTCTAAGAGCTAGAAAGGGTAAGAAAATAGATTAACCCCTGTAGCCTCCAGAAGCCTCCAAATGCAGCCATGTGTCTGTAGATTGTGAGCCTATCTTCTTGAGAGAAGCTTCTGTTCTGGATTGTTGGACTTCTGACCTCCAGAAATGTAAGAGAATAAATGTGTATTTTTAAGCCACTAAGTTTGGAATAATTGTTATACTGTCAGTAGGAAACATACAATGAATCATCAAATTATAATTCAAGCTCAGTTGCCCATTGTGCTCTGGTTATTATCTGATCTACAGATATAAATAACCATCAACATACAAAAAACGTACATGGCTATATACATAAATACTTGTATAAATTTAAAAATATGTATAAGAATATTATATTTTATAATGCAAATGATATTTTGGAAACTGGGTCTTAGTAGGATCCAAGAGGTCAAGAAAAATTTGCACAAGCAGGTATGACAGGTTCTGGAACTAGATCCCCTTTTCTTTTCTTCTTTTGCCTAAGTACACACCTGTGGCCACTATTCAAACTGAAAAGAACAGGAAACATCACGAATTGAATTTGTTAAATTACCTTCACTTTCTTCTGACATCAGTCAGAAGCAAATGGCTTCCCCCCTTCATTCCCTTCCTTCTTTATTTTTGGCAGTAGCTCTAATAGTCGATGGAGAAGGGAAATTATCCTTACGTATAGGTCTTTGAGCTGGTTGCTCAATTTGATGAAAGGAAAGAAAGCCCAAGCTAGACATTTATCTTAATTGATAGGTATTAGCTAGTGCTTTGCTTAGGTGATTAGTTTCATAAAAAGAAATAGAAAAATGTTGCAAAAAGTCTCAGGGATATGTGTGTGGATGCATGGACCTGGAGTGTGAAGATAGTTATGTAGTTCTTTTTCTTTCTTTTTTTTTTTTTTAAGTCATATATACATAGATCATGAATACATTTATGCCTTTGTGGGATTCAATGTGTTGATTATTTATACAAATTGGAGTGCTTACATCCTACTAATTAACATAGCTTTCATTTCATTTACTTAATCACAGTCTTAAGACATTTGTGTTCAATACTTGATAGA